>PVJD01005182.1:0-40932 GCA_004026545.1 Mormoops blainvillei | reverse complement strand
TTAAATGTAACTGGAGTTATGCCGCCCAGTTTTGAGAAATCTTCTTGATCTGTTTTCCAGCACAGGCCCTGGAGAAATAATGAGCTTGTGTTTAGATGCGTGTGCTTGGACGTCCTGAAATCAATCCGGGCTGGGGCTGCCGTGCTCCGCTAATATGTGCTGTGGTATGTTCTAAACACGGCTGGAGAAAAATAATCACCCAGCGAAACACACTTGTGGAAAGACCCTCTGCCCTCCTCCCTTCGGTACCGAAGGGAGCCGGATGAAGTGCACAGTGAGGTGGGTTTGTTTTGTGTGGATGTCAAGTAACTGGCTAATGATTTTCATTCTGCAGATGTGGGTGACATTTCAGCATTGATTCAAACACACTTGATTCATCTATTTTGGCGAGAAAGTTTCCACTCTAAAAATAAAACTTTAAAAAACTGAACATGTATTTCTAAAACCTATGCCACAACGACCAGTAAAATATTGAAGCATAATGTTCCACTAAACCATCTTCGAGCCGTACATCACTTTCAGTCTGGGCCCTACCCGGCTGTTTGAAAGTTCATTTTTACAGTGTTCAGGGGTAACGGCGCCTGTATCATCCGCGGGAGCCATGTCCAGTCAATTTCTACAGAGAGTAAATGGAGTTTTTCCAAATAGACTGCGTTTTAGTGTAGAGAACAAAGACCCCCTGAGGTTAGTGTTTCTGAAACAAAATGGTCAGAAATTAAGTTTTGATAATTTCAAGGGGTATTTTTCAAGTGTGACTGACTCACAATGGGAGGCCCGTGACCTTACACGTGGAGTGTTTCCAAGCCCCGGAAGCAGCAAGCAGACGACGACAGTGCAGCTGCGTCGCCCGCACCATGGCAAGCGTGTCCCTGGGCCGTGGTGTAGGTGTGGGCACATCCCCGCCACCCGCCCTCTGTCCGCTGCTCTCGGGGAATGTGCTCCTTCTCACGGGCAGGCGTTCCACACACCTTGCGTCCGTCTCTTTAGAGACCTAAATTTAATTTTATCCACCCATATGAGTTTCTTCCTAAAACAAAGATATATTTATTCCTAAAAAGACAACAATTTATTTTATGAACGTTCTGCGCATCTACTAGAGCCCTGTGCTTTGTATTTCTATTTTTCTTATGCACGGCTGCTGGCTGTCGTCAGCACGTGTGCTCGTGTTTCCAAGCGCGTTGCCCTGGTGACCTGCAGCAGATGGGCCCTGCCAGAGAGGCTCCGACAGTCTGAGACTTGGACAGGGGCGGTCAGCTGGGCCTGCTCTCATGCTACGTGGTTCCTGCCTGTGATCCCATTTGTTACGGGATCAAAAATGGACAGTGAATGAGCGGGTGAGTGAGGGATGGCGCCAGCGAGGCCACGTGGCGGGCCACATCGATGGTGAAAGGGGTCAAAACGCAGGCCCCAGCGCACCTGGGCAAGGAGTCCGGCACTCCGAGCCTCGTTCCCACCCAGAATGTGAAGGTGATGGTTGCACACAGCTCACAAAGGCATTAGGGTTAATAAGGTGTTAGTGCTTAGAACAGTGCCCGAAACCTGGTCATCGACAATAAGTTACGCAAGCTGCGGCGGTGGCCACAGCACTCTTGCTGGGAAGCAGTGTTCAGGCTCATCCCTGCCTGTTCCTTTCAAGAGCCAACCCAGTCAATGGAAAGCCCTCCACGGGGTGGGGGGGCTGCATCCTGTCTGGTCACACAGCCCACAGGCCCCCCGGCACAGAAGTGTGGGGCCTCGAGACAGAGCCGGAAAGAAAGAAGGAGGGTGAGGGGCAGGGTGTGTGGCTGTTGTGATACTACACCTGACCCTGCCCCAGACCCTCGTGCGGGAGCCCTGGGGCAAGGACACAAGACCCTGGGAGAGGGCCATCTGTTCCATACCATGGAAAGCCCAAGGCTTAGGCACAAGGGAGTGCACTGGCCTGCGCTGGCCTGCTCCGGCGGGGCCTGAGGGCTATCCAGGACAAGGGTACAGAAGCCGCACCTCGAGCTCTCCTGGGACATTACGCCAGTGCACATCTGGCGCTGCAGCTAAAACCCCAAACCCCTTCCAGCAATCCCACACCCAGTTCTGATTTCAAACTCACTGTATTTACATGACCACGCCTTTCTCAACAAAGGCTTTTCAAAAGTGAGAGTACATAAACTTACACAGAGTATGCATGATGAGTTTTATTTATCTGGATCGAGATCATTTGCAGGTATTTTCACTGAAGTACAAAATGTCTGGGAAGGGGAAAAAGTTCAGATCCCTTCATCTTTTCTTTGGGAATAAATTATTCATGAAGCTCTCTCCCTCATTCCCAAATGGCCCGGTTTAAACAACTGCTTAAAGTGCTGTTTTTAACTGAAGAGCACATTATTCATACTGCCCACAGCCCAGGAAACACTTACTGCTAACTGGTCGTTTTCCCTGATCAATGGCTGCACAGGGCGGGGCGCCACAGAGGCCGGGCAGTCAGCGCCCGCCGCGCGCACACAGCTGCTTGGTGGCCACATGGCCCACCCATCGCCCTGGCAATCCCTTCCCGTGCGGCTTAGCCAGCTGCATCTGAGGTGACTGCGGGGTACCTAGAACAGTGGGAACCTTCTTGGAAGAGGTTAGTGGGTCAACCTATTTATTCCAAATTTGTTCTTTCCAAGTTGAAAAACCACTACAGACTTTCCAAGCAATCAGCTCGCCAAGCGCGAGGCGAGGCAGCCATGCTGGACCGGCTGACCGAGGCCCTTTCCAGCCCAGTGCGTCTCCTGGCGGGGCCGCTGCGGCCGCCTTGCTGGCAGCCCCCCCCGCAGAGCTGAGACGCCAAGCCCGCTCTGTCTCCCAGGAGCCTACCTGTCGAGCTACCTTGTTTTGTGCTCAAGAGTATCAGTGAGCTCCGCTTTTTCTTAAACACAAATCTGAAATTAAGGCAACATTTCAAATACACACACAGAAACAGGATTCTATTGAGACAGCGAAGTCCAGCCACTCTCGTTAGTTGATATTGCCTCAAATTTCTCATACAATGTTACTAATTTTAGAACCCCCCCCACACCCCTCCCCCCCAAATTGGGAATTCTCTTTTTAAACAAATACCTTTCAAACATTCAAGCTCCAGTGCAGAGCAACCAAGCATCAGCAAGACGGCCGGTGACAATCGGAGTCTTTAGTGTGTCTTGGTAACCATCACACACCTAAGACCAAGAGTGTGTCCCTGCCAAAGGCCCCCAGGCTCCAGTCTTCAGTGACCCGGCTGGAGGCAGTTTTACTTTTGCTGAACTTCACGTCGCATGCAGTGAGGCTAACGACTCCATGTTGTCCCTAATGGAAGGAATAAGCATATGATTTCTTCATGCGGGACCCGTTTTCCTCTTCCCATGTCACCTCTAATGGCTCAAAGCAAGGACAGTGGGGTCTTTCTGTCATGCCATCTGTGGCTGGGCAACACGATACAGAGGTCAGACCCTGGGTAGACTCTGGGTGCAGACCTCCTGGTTCAAGTACTCACTCCGACACGAGCTAGCAATGAGGCCTCGGCCAAGTCACCTCGCATCTCTGCGCCTCTGCTGCCTCATTTGTAAAAGAAGCACGGTTGTACGCACCTCACAGGGATTCTGCTGAGATTAAGTGGCTTAATAAACACAGAGCACGTCGACCAGAGTGCAGCACCTACTAAGCGCACTACCCGAATGCTCGCTAGGACCCCGACCTCACCACCTCCGTGAGCTGTGCGGCACGGTTTCCTTGTCTCACCCTCCGTTTCTTCATCTGTGCCGCTTGGGGGTGACCACGGTACCCGCCTCCCACACAGCGAGGCTGAACAGCAGCGCGTGCGACGAGTACGATGCAGGGTCTGGCACACGACACGGGCTCGAGACGAGGCAGCCGCTGTCATGATTATGTCAGTACCTGACACCCACGCACGCTGCCCTTAATCTGTGCAAGAATACTGGTGCCTGAACAAACGATGTGCCACAAGCTTATCTGCAATACAAGCCCCGGGTCCTTCCAATCTGTGGGTGTTAATTCAAAAATTTCAGACAGGCATGGCACTATTTTCAGGACGGAACTTCGTCACGCGGCCTCTCTCGCTGTGTGCCCACCCCCCCACCCCCCGTGACACTGCCGCTGGGAGCCGACACAGCATGCGCTGCGGCTCCCTGCAAACGGAGAGCTGTAAAATTAAACCGGAGTGTGTGATTTGTTAAGCCATCGTTTCTGCTGTCATTATCAGATTACGGTTACAGCAGCGACTCCGGTCGGAATCGTGTCTCATGACTCTCATGCTCAGGAGTTAGAATTGGTCTTAAGTTAACAGATACAAGGGGGAACCCAAAAAATGGAATTTATTTATTTAAAAGTTGTGTATTTATTCTTACATGTTGAAACTTCAGTCACCATCAAAGTACTCTCCAGTGGATGCACTATGCCTATGGAGACCTTTGTCCCCACTGCTCAAAACGGTTCTTGAACTTGTCAATTTTGATGCCTTTTAATCCTTCTGCTGTTTTTTGTCTTACCTCTTCCACATCAGCAAAATGTTTTCCTTCGAGGACTTTTTTCATCCAGGGAAACAAAAAAAATCACTTGAGGTGAGACTGGGTGAGTAGGGAGGGTGGGGCACGGGGTCACGACGTTTTTGGTCAAAAACTGCTGAACACTTAGTGTGGGGTGGGCAGGTGTGCTCATAAATCACCCACCATGAAATGGGCAAATGCGATGAGTCTTCAAAAACAATTCACTGAAGAACGCAGCGTCTCACAGCGCCAGCTGGTGCACTGACACAGACGGGTTCCTAGGACTCTCACCCAGCGGGAGAGCCTGTGCTACAAGGGCCCGCCCTCCGGAAGGTAATTCCGGGTTTTCTTGGGTCCCCCCTAGTATTTATGCTCACAAGAATCCTAGTCCTCAGAGTAGAAAGGAACCCAGCCCCTTTATCTTCCCAATGGAAGAAAGCCTAATGGCACTAAGCGATCAAGGCCATGTGGTTACTAAGGGCACAGAGGGGCCAATCTTGCTTTGCTTCCAGCTCCAGGCTCATCTTTCCTCCCACTGCATTGTGGGGCTCACCGACGGGGACATTCCATTGGTGAATTGAGAGCCCGTGCTGCTGTAGATGCAAGGTACTACGCTTCTGTCTTCAGCCACAGTGTGTGCGCGCGCGGTGCATTGTGGGAAAGACAGAGACTGAGAGAGCAAGGCATTAGTTGTCTTTGCTGGGACAAGGTAAGCCCAGATTTTAAATTTTTGATGATATTTAATTCAGTGTATATTTCATTAATATTTTAACATCTTAAATAGAATTTCCTTCTTGCACTTTATTAGCTTAAGTGCCCTCAAAATGTTGTAGAAGGTTTTTCTTTTACTTGGTTTTCACAGTAAAGAATCACGGTAAAAAGGGTTAGCGCCGCTGGGACAAGGCCCACGATTCCCCGGGGTGGCTGGGGAGGGGTGGGACCCACTGGGCCCGTGGCTGCTCGCCTGCCTCATGGGCTGCCATGGGGCCCAGCCCCACGGGGGTCTGGGGGCCAGGACGCCGGCCCTGACACACGGGCGAGCGTGTCACACGCGGAGCTCCAAGTGCAGGCACGGCAGCACAGGGGACGGCTGCCTTGAGGGTGATCGGGAAGTCCTCTGTGATAGAGCCAGCATACTTTTTGGAATCCTTCTAAATCTCCTCCTGGAAACTAGACAAAGCAACTAAAATAGTGAGGGATGGAGGAAATCTTCAGTAAAACTTGATTTGAAAAACTCCCCACAAACCACAGAACACAGGTGGGCAGTACTGAAAACCCCCCAAGTCACCAGGAATTACCAGGGCCCCAAAAAGAGGGGTCCTGCCTGGGTGGGAGCACCGCCAAGTGGGTCAGGGTGTAGCTGGTAAACTGAGGGAGTCCTCTCAGGGCCTGGGTGCAGATGATCACAGCCACCAAGGAGGGGCCCCGAGGGCTGCAGGAGGGTCAGGTAGCACAGCCCGGCCTCAGACGCACCAGCAAACACTGCGCCCCGAAAGACAGGCCCTCCCTGAGGGCGCATGCTGGGAGCGGTGGCAGTGTAGAGGGTGGGAAGGCCCGACGGCTCGTCTGAAGGCCCCACGCCCAGGACCGGAGGCCCGGGCAGCTTGGAGCCCCGAGAGGCAGCCAGTGCTTGGGTCCTCCGTGAGCCACCAGGCTCCCTCCACAGAGCAGGAAGTCCCTCCCACACACAGGGACACAGCAGAAAGGGGATCCTGGCCAGTCGGGACCACAGGAGACAAGAAGGTGAAATAGACCAACAGCCCGCACCACGAGAAAATCCACAAGCAGATAAAAACTGTAACCAAGTTTTCACACTGAGCTAAAAGAAATTAAGCAAACAAACAACTAATCGATGGTTTGAAAAACCGGCATGAATCAGAAACGCGAGTTCTCAGCAGTGAGAGGGCCAGATGCATGAGCGGATGAAGCCAGCGCTAACAAAACTCAGTAGAATGTGAGAAGTAAGTGTAGAAATGAAAACCAAACTAAAAGAAACATAAGAGCCAAGAGGCAGCACAGGCAGTGAGAGGAACGGACGAGAGCAGAGCCGGGCGGCGGGCACAGACACCGCTGTGTCCCGGAGAGTGTGGGTGCTGGTTAGAAAAACCAACCGTGACAGGGTATTTCCAAGACAACTGGGGGAATGTGAACGCGGCCTGAGTATTAGGTGGTATGACGGAGTCACTGTTCAGTGCGATAATGACATTGTCACTGTAGAAGCGAACGTCCTGATTTTGTGGGAGTAAGCGCTTAGGAGCAAAACAAAGAGATTTGCTTTTTTAAATGTTATAGCAGCAACAACAACAAACAAAAACAAAAAAGGAAAAAAGGGGATAAAGGAAACATGGCCAATTGTTGGTGATGTGGGAGTCAGGGGGTTGTCCCCCATGAGTTCATTCTCTTACTCTCTTTCACATACATGTGAGCCATTACGATAAAAAGAGTGTGTTTGTGTGTGTGTACGTGTGCACGTGCGGGGGCAGTGGAGGGAGACGGAGCAGCAGGACCAGGCAGGGGCAGGATTAACTTTGTAGACCAGTAGGGAGGGGTTTGGAATTTATTCTGAATGTGGCGGGAAGTCACACACAGCTTTAAACATCAAGGTCAAAGTTGACTTGTGTTGTGAGGGGACTGCCCTGGCCGCTGTGCAGGGCAGGAGGGAGGCAGGAGAGCACAGAGCCGGGTGTGCAGGGCTCCCGGGTGCGATGAGGGCCGCCTGGACCTGGGTCACACAGTGGGGACAGAGCGAAGGGTAGGATCTGGAATATAATTTAAAAGATGTTGCTAACGGACTAGACTGGGGCGGGGGTGAGAAAGGGACATTCACTCTTGGATTTGGTCTTGTCATAATCATCCGTCTGACCTAAACTTTTCCCCAGGAATGAAAAGGAAGCGCTGCGGTTTCCATGGCCGGTGTCTGAAAGGCGCTCCGGACGAAGCAGCTTGCACCTCCAGGGGGACTTCACGCGGTGAGCATGCGGGTGTGGGGTCCTTCCGAGTGGCCAGGGGAAGCCCGACTTGCACGGGTCCCACTCGGCCGCTCTGCGTGCAGGCCGTGCAGGCAGCAGGCAAAAGAGCTGCTGCAGGGCTCGCGGCGCTCTCTCGCTTTAACAATGTTCCAGGCTAGTGCCTGCTGTTGTCCCCCCACCCTTAGTTCTGTGACAGACACCTTCTAACCGGGCTGTTTCCATCACGAACCTGAAGATTTCAAACGTGAGAGGTCTGAACCAAGGAGTATCTATTTCAGGTATTTTGGAGGAATGAATACTGATGATCTGTGTCTTTCCCTATTTGGGAAGTGAGGTCAAATTTCATATTCCAATTTCCAGCTGGACCAAGTCCTCACTACAAAATAGTGTCTTTAGATTTATCACAAAACAACAGCTAGAGCAGGGAGCTCTGGCTCAGTCAGCCCTGCATCGGACGCTGCTTTTCAGGGGTGTCGCACTGTAAACAGTCGAGGAGAGATGCCCGTGCAGACAAGGGACAAGGTCCAGAAACACCCTCAAGGCGGCAGAGAAGAAGCGCCCCCTCCAGCACTGAATTCCTCCAAGCCAGCTCCTCCTCCTCCTGCGGGCAACCAAGGTCAGATGCAACATGCCAGGTCGCCTGAGTCCTCACCGGCACCAGCACCAGCTCCAGGCCCCGTAGACACGGGGCTTAGCAAACGTCCACCACACAACCACTGAATGAACGAATGTGTGTGACGTCTCTGAGTCCACCCATCCTTCTCCCGCAATCCCCAGGCCCTGGCCCCGGGCGGAAGGAAGACAGCCTCAGGTAGGGGGCATGCTCCCGTGGGGGAACAAGGTCAAGGCGGGCCTTGGCGACAGCCATGAGGGCGCTGTTGCACCACAAAAGCTATAGTCTGAACACTGAGCAACCACAGAGTTTGCTGCCATCGGTCCTGCTCAGAAGACCAAAGACAAATCAGGCGCCTACATACGAACTGGAGAGGAAGGAAATGCCTAACTGAGCCATGGTCAGCTTTTCAGGAGGAAGGCAGAGGAAATGGGCCGCCCCCCGGGCACTGACCAAGGAGAGGCACTGCAGGCACGCAGGTCAAGGCTGGGGATGGGAGCAGGTAAAGAGCCTCATTGTCAAGTGGCGAGTGGGCTACAGTGTCTAGATACTTTCAGATCTTTGTCAGGAAAAGAGTAAGCAGCTACATTATTTCAAATCAAAACCAAGAGCACTGAGGACACCTACTTCCTTTGTTGTGAAACACTTAAAAATGATAAAATGGCCCAGGCTAGTGTGGTCCAGTGGACTGAGTGCCAGCCTGTGAACTGAAAGGTTGCCAGTTTGATTCCCACTCAGGGTACATGCCTGGGTTGTGGGCCAGGTCCCCAGCTAGGGGTGTGCGAGAAGCAACTGATTGGTGTTTCTTTCACATATTGATGTTTCTCTCCCTCTCTTTCTCCCTCCCTTCCCCTCTCTCTAAAAATAAATAAAATCTTTAAAAAAAAAAACAACCCCGAGATTCTTAAAAAACAAAACAAAAAACCCAATAAAATGAAGCCTAAATGCACACAGGAAGGAAGATAAATGTTCAAACTGTATTAATTGTGTGTCCACCTTTAAAGGAATTTTGACATCATGTTATGATCAACCAGCAAGTATGCAGAAAATAAACTTCATGGCTTACAAAGAATTTTTTTCCAAAATCCAGTATGTACTTTTCCATATTGCAATACATAGAAAGCAATTACACTGCAGAATTTATGAACAATTTAATATAGCAATAGAGGTGCAAACTCTCCAGTGCTCAGGGCAGGAAGGTAACTGACCTGGCCACAAACCACCTTTCGGTCACCAAGTTCTACCTGGAAAAATTCTTAGCTCTATCAGCACATTCTTGCTTCAGTAGTTGCCTGTCCCTGTCCTCTTTCTTCCCAGGGAACCAGCCTGGCTGTGACACAGTTCACCCTACAAGGGTACGCCGGCGGCTGGGGCGACAGCTGGGTCGGGGGGTGTATCCCAAGGAGCCTGGCCCCCACCGCATGGTAGGTCCTGGTGCCCCAGCATGGATGTCGGCAGGCCTGTGTGTATGACATGTGACCCCTCAGCCAGTGAGGCAGTGGGGACACCAGAAGAGGCAGAATCACCCTGCACCTCAGGTCTGCCCCGTTGTGACTGGCCTGGCTGCAGCTGCCTCACACCCATGAAGGGAGCTGGCCAGCGGGCAAGGCTGACATACTGAGCTCGGCAGCCTGGAAAGATGGAGTCACTGTATGTCATCGGATTCTAAGATCCACTGCCCCCCACATTAATCATCTCTGAAATCAAATCACACGTGTTTTATAATCAATAGCACGTCCTAGTTTGACTCCAGAGACTTCTCATTCTCAGTGGAACGTAAAGTAAGGATGCACCTGAGAGGTGGTGAAATCTGTGGGTTGATGAAATATGGTACACCCCTAGCGCTGCACCACCTTGGAGCTTCTTGTCTTAATAAACAGTCTTATAAATAAGTGGTCCTACTGTTATATTAGTGACACTGGGGTTTCTGATACATGTGGAGGGAGGTACCAGTCTTAATGGATAAAGGAGTCACCTGGGTCTCCGTGTCACACCGAGTCCCCACCCCGGTTCCCATTCTCACCACCTGAACAGCACTGAGCTGAGTCTGTAAGACCCAGGACGTGTGGGACGTGCGTGTGTCTAACCACGTGGGTAGGGTGTTCATGGTGAGAAGGGGCCGTGGAGATTGCTGGGCCTAATTCTCTCATTCAAAGCCGAGACAGCCCTCAGGCCCAGAGCTGGGGAGTGTGGCCTGCGCTGGCCAGGATGCCCACTGGGGCCTTGCCTGCCCACCGGCCAGCGGTGCTGCATGGGAGAGAACAGGCTAATGGAGGGGACACTGGGCCGGCGTGTCATCATAAAGTCTCCCAGGGCATCTCTCAGGCTCGTGTCTGTGCTGGGCGCCTCCCTGTCCCTTCGGCTGTGCCCTGCGCAGCCTCGCCGTGGCCCCTTCTCCAGAGACCGCGCCTGTACCCCTTTCTTGGCGACCATTTGCTAGAGTTTGCTTCCATTTCCCATCAGTTCAGAAGTGCACCCACATTTTTTTAAGACCGGCAAACCCAAAAAGTGCCCGGGAGGACTGTGTGATTCAGGTGTAAGAAACCTGGGTGGGAAAGGCCGTTCAATGGAGCCTAAGTGATTTTCTGTCTGACACGCTTGGTTCTAAGTTTAACTCTCATCCATTTTCACGCTGACCTTTAAGCCAATGTAAAAGGCCATAAAAAGAAACTTAATTACTTTGCAGTCATTTGTAAAACTTGTTTTAGTTACTGTTATTTATTTTTTTATCCTTTAAACATGAGATTTGGAGAAGGTGTGCTGAATACCCAAGTTTTTATAATATCTTGGAGCCAATATTTTTGAAAAAACGAATGTATCTCTAACTTTTTTAACAAATAAAAGGCAGCTTAGCATCACACCTCTATTATGAGATGCTCACCTGATTTTTAAGATCGCAAAGTCATCCCTTCGTGATATACGGAGTAGGCAGGAATGTGGCCAGTGGGCCGCCTAGACCATGCAACTCTTCCTTTGATTCTGCTGGTTGAACCCCCTGCCTACCGACACCCCCTAGATGGCGGGTATGTTCCCTGCTGGACACCAAGGAGAGAACTGACAGGGAAGAGAGAAGACCAATACCAGTGGCGACAGGGAAGCACGGTCTGATAAAAGTCCTCAGTTCTGATCCAGTTTCGACCTTCTATATGAAGAAGCTTCATAAAGTTTAAGCAAATATCTCTGTGGGTTGCAGTTTCCCAGTTTAAAAAAAAAAAACTGCTCTGGTCTACAGTCATTCACTCTTTAAGCAGCATCTACCACACCCTGCACTGTCACCCATGAGAAGACGAACAGGATGCAACCCTGCCCTCCAAGCGCATGGGTGTAGGGAGGCAGAGGCACGGAAATGCGCAACACCGGGACAAGAGTGGGAACGACAGGCAGGGGCAGGGATCCACTGAGACCACGTCGAGGCAGAAGGGGCAGTTCTTCGGCAGGACACGGGGCGGTTCTCACAGACCCAAATACCAGGGACAGGGGAGCTGTGGGGCATCAGGCAGCACCTTTCGGTCTTTCTTTATCTGAGAAAGCAACTGGTGGAGGCGACAGTCATCTTATCCAGGGGAGAGTAGGTTCGGTGCAGATCAGAGGGAAGTACAGAGACCGGTTAAAAGAGGCTGCAGAGCTACAGCCATCCAACTTCTCAGTTAAAAGTGAGGAAACTGAGGTGAACTGAAGTCGACTGAGTCCCAGGTCACCTGGCCGAACCAAGAGCGCCCCGAGTGGACCCAGCCCGTCTCTGGCTCAGCCCGGGACCCTAAGCAAGCTTCTGCTCTAAGATGCTCTGATGCCGGAGATTCGATTATCCTCTCCATTATCCTAATCAGCTGATGATAAATTATGCTGTTAGGATCAAAGGCCAAGAAAAAAGTGAAAACAGACGTGGAGCAGTGGTGCATTAGTGATTTTGTTACTGAAATGAATGATGGGACTGTCCCCAGGTTTGAGAGTGCCGGTCCAGTAACCAGATGTGAGCAGATGTTGGCACCAGTCTAAGCTCCCGCTGCTGAGAGCCTCGCGGAGGATTCAGACCAACCCTGCCGGGGAAAACAAGGCAATCTAGGGCAGTGAGCGAAGAAATATGTTCAAAGTCTCTTTTCTTCCTTGACGAGCTGAACTTTGACCAATCTGCTTCATCACTTGCTTTTAAAAAACATCCGTAAATATAAACTGTTTATGGTGATTATGGAAATAGCTACCAAAGACAGCCAACCAAGTAACAAATGAGCAGAGCACTGAACCCGGCTGGCTCTGCGTCTGATCTGCCGTGCTATTATGTAATCAGGAAAGACAGAAAAACAGATCATTATGCTTGAAGAACACTACAATTAGAAAAGAGGCCTGCCCCGTTTCTGCTCTCCCAAACCCTGATCACAGCCCAGTTATTTCCAGATTCAACTGGCAGGGGCCCCATTTAAACAGGAACAGCACTAATTGGGACTCTAGGAGCAGCTGTACGGCTTTGATGTCAGTTCCAAGGATGAGCTCGAGTAGAATTCTTCACCACCCTACCAAGCCAGAGTCAGGGACGCTGACCCTCAGGCCGCTCGCTATTCCAGTCATGGTTTCCGGAACCTTATTCAAAAGCGCCTGCTGCAAAACACTCCGCATGGGACGCGCCCTCCACTGGGGTCTCTGCTGTGTCTGTCACGGTGCAGTCGAGTACCAACCGATGGGGCCCCGTCGGGAGGAGGCCGCTCTGGAACCACGGCAATCAGGTCAAGCCCACTTTGCTGGAAGCAGTGGTCCACTGACAGATCTGGCTCCCAGCTGCCACTGTGTCCTGGCTGCTGGCGCCTGAGGCCTCCTTTCAGAGCCGCCTTTCCCCATCCACACTGGGCGGTGTAGATGGCTGCTAAGGAGTGCCCTAACTCCTGCCCAGGAGTTAGGGTAGCGCGAGCGGGTTTACCCAGCCCAGCCCTGGTCCCTTGGGCTCCCGAGTGGTGTGCCCCACCTGCTCTGCGGGCCGGCCCCTGAGGAAGCCTGTGGCCCGCCGCAGAGCAGCAGTGCACGGGTCACACTCAAGAGGTTTCTGGAAGCCGGTGCAGCCGTCAGCTACTCAAAAGCCTGCGCCTGCCATAGGTCCATGGGAAGGACCACCTGAGCCATCTCCAAAATGAGTGTTCCTAACCAAAAGGTAAAAACCCCAATTTTAAAACAATTAGAAACAAAGTGAACTGGCCTTCGTGGAAAGGTGCTCTTAGAGAACCGACCCTAGTTTGAAAACTGGTGACAAAAGGGGAAGAGGCATTCTGCCCGTCCTATCTGAGCCGAGCCGCTGGTCACCAAGTTGCAGATCCAGGAGGCCTGTCTTCACGAAGCACCCCAGCTAGCAGAAGAGCATGGAGCAAGGGCATGTCACCGCTCCGTGCCCTGATGAGTCTAGACGCTGGGCACAAATGACCACTGGCACCACCAACAAGACAGACACCCAGATGTTCTGTGCCTCCTGACAGAAGACAATGCCATCGATGAGGCGGCCTTGCCGAAACAAACAAATCAAACTGGACCCTGACTGAGCTGCTTACACCAGCTACACATCCGTGGTCCACTCTGAGGTCAGAGCAGCAGGGTCCCCCAGCCCGGTGATGCGACAAGCAGAACGCAGACTGGGGGAAGCCCCACAGGACAAGCCACCCGGGCTCCTCCACAGCACCGGCCCCACGGGAGAGAGTGGGGCAAAACCGAGCGGAGCGGCAGCGGGAGGCGTGGAGGGGAAACTACAGGCTAAAAGAGAAACACGAAGCCCGTGTCACTCAGTCACAAGGTGGCAGTCTGGGAGGAAGGGAACGGAGAAGAATTTGTGGCAACTGCAAATTTAAAAACTCACTGGAAACTTGATGTTACATAGCTGTCACTAGTTTTATCTTAAGTGAGACAACAGTACCATGGTTGTGCATTTTAACAAGTCCACACTTCGCGCTCCTGTCTGTCCTTTGAGATGCGGACTGAGACACTGCAGCCAAAACGGGGCATCGCAGGCTGGCTTCCGAGTAATGCGCGGCTGCTGGGGTGCACCTGAGTTCATGACACCATTTTATCCACCTCTCTCTGTGTTTGAAATTCTCCACTAAAAATTTTTTAAAAACCAAAAACAGTTAAAAATACTGGAGAAGGGCAGGTAGCGACAGAGACAGTGCGACTGCTCTGTATGATACCTCGGCAGTGGGCACGTGACATCGTGCACTTGTCAAACCTACGGAACGCACACCGCTGCGAGCGGCCTCTCTGTGAGCTGGGAGCTGTGGGTGACGACAGGTGTCAGTGTGGGTCCTGTCACTGTGACTCATGGTCCAGGTGTGCGGGGTAGGTGCCGACGGTGCATGTGGAGGAGGCTATGCATGTGTGGGGACAGGGGTAACGGAGGCTCTGCACTTGTCGCTCAGCTTTGTTGTGAACCTAAGGCTGTTGTGAAAAATAAAGTTTGTCAAGTTAAAAAATAACACAGAAAGAGACTGTCCCACACGTGAGTCCACCCTCCCACGCACCCTGCTGCACTGGAGTTCAAACAGGCGCAGACACACCGCTGTCCCAACCACCACAGATTTGGATGAGCCTTCCCGAAGAGGTATTTTAGTCTGCTTTTAATTTTACGAATAAAGGACTTCTGGCACAGAACACTTCACTGCTGTTTTTAACGTGGCCAGGTCATCTCCACCCTTTTTCCCACAACTCTTGCCCTTTATTTACCACAAAACTCTAAATATTAT
The DNA here is from genome assembly GCA_004026545.1 of Mormoops blainvillei. Classification (NCBI taxonomy): domain Eukaryota; kingdom Metazoa; phylum Chordata; class Mammalia; order Chiroptera; family Mormoopidae; genus Mormoops; species Mormoops blainvillei. The sequence goes on along the minus strand of PVJD01005182.1, from coordinate 26,144 downwards.
GTCAAAGAGCCCTCTGTACGCACAACTGAATGATGCTCCCGGACTCCACAAACACTGGATTATCGGGTCACGACAGCCGGCGACATGTGGTGCACAAGCCTGAGCAGGTAGGTGACGCACCACAGAGATGGCGGCTGTCACTTGGATCACTTGCCTTTTTCTGCTGCCCTCCTACCCAGGCCGTGGGCCCTGGAGGCCCCAAGTGCCGTCCAGCGCCCAGAGGCAGGAGGTTGGGGGCTGGGGGCTGTGGACGCCCACCTAGGTCGGCCTCTGGGCCCCAGACCCTCCTGTCTGCTCAGGCCAACCAACAGATTAACCAGACAGGTGCCGAGGAGTCTTCGCAGTCTCTCGATTTAAGCAGATCAGGAAAATCTAACCGGTACTTAGGTGTCTTCCTTTCTGTATTAGAAGAATGTGATAAATGGGAACGAATGTCTGTTTCTTCCCAACTGAGCTGCACTGCTCACCACTGAGTATTAAAAGCTGTTCTCAGAAACACGCCTGAATTGGAGCACGGAGACAAGGTCCCTCCGGGGTCCTGTGGTCACTGCTGCCACCAGCTACTTGCGGGCATGGTGCCTGGCGTAGACCAGGAGCTCAGTGAGGCGTCTGCAGGATGAAGGAGTAAATGGAGTTCTCCTAACTGAACTCCCGCGTACCGGGAATGGGAGGTCACGTGACACCCCACGGAGACAGCTCTGCTCAGTGGCAAAGCCACTTACCCCAGAGCATGCCTCGCCTTGGAACGGGGTCCTTTCCCCTTGACCATGCTCCCTCCTTGCAGAGTAGCGCCTGGCCCCAGGAAGAAGGGGGGATGTGAATAAACAGACAAGTAATAAAGTTCACCCCAACACAGGATTCCACAAGAAGATCTCTTTTTTCCTCAAAACCTGGGGCTACTTGGTCTGCCAAATTGACATTTAAGCTTTTTATTTAAAACATAATAAAACTGTATGCATCTCTAATTCAGAACCTCAGCTCAAACTGTAACTGTTTCTTTAGATGGCTGTTGGTCTGACAAAAGTACAAACACACCACTACCAAGAAAACTGCTGTTTCTTTGGGATGGAAGGAATATATGTTACATACACACATACAGGCTCACGATGTGAAAATGGCCTTTTACGAAGGGAGGTGGGGACAGGGGAGGGGACAGAAAGCAAGCTGCCACTTAACGAGATCAGCAGCTCTAGGCACTAAACTGCTTTAGAAATGAACCAGACACCCAGTTCATTAAACATCAAATGCTGGACCAGGCAAAAGTTTCCTCTCATCTGAGCACACCTGATTCCGACCCCCAAACACGGAATCCCGCAATCAGCATAAAGCTGCAAAGAGGTTCCAGGATTCAAGGGAACTGAAACAGACTGGCGGGCAGCACTCACAGATACAGCAAGCTGTGTCATGTGTCCGCGCTTTGTCTTCCCATAAAACAAATGGGACCTCGGGGCACAAAGGTAAGGGGTGCAAAATAACACATCACTCTTCACACATCAGGAAGACTGTGACAGCAGACAGTTATGCTTCCCAATTAGTTCTGAAAAATCAGTGCACGACATTCAATCATTTTGTGAATTCTGCTCTTCTTGGAAACTGTCTCTTTAAAATGGGTTTTGACTGTTTGGTAGAAAAGCTATATAGAAATATTAGCCTGCCGAGTCCCTTTTTTTTTTAAAAGGCACAAGGCATGTTGAGCTACTCCCCTGCTGCTAAGGCCAGCCTTCTTAGCTCAATGAATTCTGACACTTCTCACAACAGACAGCAGTCCGCGAAGGCACAATTTAATTCCTTGTTAGTGGAGGAAACAGTTCAGGGGAGATTAGGAAATAACACCCTGGGGGAAGAGTTTCAGTCACCCAAAATTCTTGACAAAAATGTACCCATTTGGGAAGCAGGGATTAAGCCCCAGGGTTTAACAGAAACGGGCGTGGCTCCCTTTATCGAGAGCTAAACCCGGGGAAGGGCACCGTCCCCCTCGAGGTGGCAGGGCTCCTGTGCAACAAACAGCAGCACCGGAACTGTTACCCAAAATATAAATACGATTTCAGAGCTGTTGGCTAGAGCTCACGTTCCGTGACTGTATGAAACTTAATTTCACACCTTGTATAAACATTTGCTCATTCACAGCAATTGTTGCAAGTCTTAAGGAAAATCACTATTTGTTTTGGCTAAATTACAATAAATCACATGCTTCAGATTTTTGCATAGGGCGATGGCGAAAGACAGCTCCCCTCAACGCGGGCACAAGATGAGTGGTGGGCCCCACGGAGCTGAGGCCGCGTGCTGAAGTGGAACTAAAGTGCCAGCGCCGGTGACGAGGAAGTCAGCACGCGACAGCACATGGAGGCGACCCAAGCGCCTTCTCGCCCTCGGTTTACTGATTTTGAAACATGGTCACTTGTGAGAAGATGGTGCTGACAGCGACTCCGAGGAGGAGAGGCTGAGCATCTACAGCCACCCAGGGGCTTGAAGCACACTGACTTGATCACAGAGCGAAGTCACCCAACGGGGAAGGGGGGCTGTGGCCCACTGTGTCGGCCCAGAGCCCCCCCACCCGCCCCCCCGGCAGCAAGAGGAGCTCCAGGAGAGGGGCCCACTTGGGCACGGGGTTAACATGCTTTCTAACAAAAATGGGCCTCAGGTTTCCAACCAGATTTGACCACTGACCCGTTCCCACCCCCCCGCCCCCCTTTATTCTGCAGCAGGGAACGAGAGAAAAGGGATTCCGGTCCGGAGGAAACATCTGGGGAAGGGAGCTTGCTAACTTTTCAGAGCGCCCCCACCCCCGCATAGATGTAGCGTAGCAGAGAGTACATAGTATGCACACAGGTTCTTCCGAGCGTGGTGGTCAGCTGCACTGGCAGTCCCCAGGGGAGCCCTTCCTGGTGCTTATGCCCTTGTGTGGTCCCCGTCCCCTGAGCCTGAGATGATCTTGTGACTTAATTAATACTATGTGGCTGTACCTCGATATAATTCACCCAGGGTCTCCTCTTACAGTCTCAAGAACAACACAGAAAATTCCAGCACATGCACTCACAACCTAGATAAAGAAGAACCACCTGCCAAGCACTGCTCTCCTCCCCCACACACCCCGGCAGGCCTGTGAGCCACTGGGCAAGGCGCCCTTTCACGGCAGCTCAGCCGCAGCCCTTCCCTTCCCGTTTCAAACGCTTCGCCTTGGGTGTGACACGGCTGCGTGGAAGTCTGTTACTACATTAAACCTGGACTTCCCTTCCAGTCATTAACAAAGATTATTTTTAGCATCTACAAACATGCATCTCAGACAGACGTGTAAACGTTTAGCACCGCCCTTATGGGACCGCCAAGTGTTCATTCTCAATTACGCAGAGGTGTGTGTTTTGTTAACAGTCCTATTGTATTGTCTATTTTCATTCCGTGCAATGTTTTGCTTCTATGTTTGAAATAACTGAATTTACTTCTGCTAATAAATATTCTAAATGGACATTTTAATCATTGAAATTAGCACACAGTGTACCCTTCAAAACAACTGATAATAAACTAGAACTACTGTTTACAGCACAACAAGGCAAAACTGCCCTTGGACCGGCAGCTTGGCTCCAGGTCACACACCAGTTTAAGTTCCTCATGTGGCTCCCACGGATCCCACTGTATCTGGTCAGAGCCCGTTTTTGGCCACTAGTCCCAAGAATAAGTCCAAGCACCATCACTTGGTATTCAAGGCCCCGACTTGTCCTTACAACCTTATCGTAATGTTCCCCGCTCTTCTGTGTCCCTCTGGCTGGAACACTTGTCCCCAGAAACCTACATGGCTAACTCCCTCCAAGGTCACATCCGCTCAGTGTCCGCACCTCACGAAAGTCTGCCTGCGCCACGGTTGTTAAAGCTGCCACCTTCCTGTCCTGCGCCCGAGACAACCAGGGCTCCTCCTGCACAGATTTTGGCCAAATAACTGAGAACAAAACAAAACAAAAACAGCCCAAGATAATAAACCAGTCAGAGGGCAGCAGGCACTACGAGCACCACAGGCGCGGTAAAAAGGCTGTACTATGGAGAGCGCGGGAGCTGCTTTAGGCTGGGCAGCCAGGGAGGGCCTCCCCGAGGAGGTGGCATCTCAACTCAAAGCCAAGGCAAGGAGACATTATTTGAACCTCACACAGGCCGGTCTCATTTTTTTTTCTCCCTGACCTGCTGGAGGTTCCTAAGCAAGTCACAGCACCCCCTGCCGTTCAGACTCCGTCTGTGTCTCCTGGCACCTCCTGCCGTGACACGGTCAGTCCTGTGGCCCCAGGTTGGCCTGCTCAGGCCTCACCATGGCTGCAGCCTCGTCGCCACAATGACCCTCTGTTGCCGTGCACTGTGTGCCTGAACTCCTGATTTCAGAGTATCTGTCGCCATCCAGAGTCTCCTGGAAATGCAGGCTCTGTCTTTGTCCAGGGGCTCTCGGACTGTTGTACACAGTAGAGTTTCGGTTTTGGGGGACAGTCGGAGTCTTTTCACTTTAGAAACACTAGGCATATTTACTTTAGGAATTTATTCCATCGGTATTTATTGCTGATACAGATGTGTGGCCTAAACTTGTTCACCGTATTTTATGTTTTTAGCGATTAATGCTTTTTTACCATACGAATTGCCTTTGGTTGTTGTCTTGGGAGATTGTGCTGCATCTTCCTTCTTTTGGTTCTTCAAAGGGTTTCCTAACTTTTTATCCAATACTTAAATCTCTATTCTTGTTACTTAGACATAACTCTGGCCCCCAAATCAGATGAGGTGACTCACCTACCCAAACTTCTGATTCTATCTGCTCTGAATATTTCTATATTCCCACATTTTATAACATGTACCTTATGATACGTTATATTCCTAACAATTATTTGCCCTTGGCTATATATTTAAAAAGACCAATGGCTTTGCCATTATTCACTGGAATGTACGCTAATAAACTATTACATTCCCAGGCCTGGGACAAGGGCTGGCACAGAGCACAGCCACTACATACCCGTGGAAAGAATGAATGGCCTCAGTTTCCCCTGACTTACTGGACTGTGTCACCATCTACATTTCCAAAGAACAGCTCATGAGCTTGTCCTTGAGTTCGTTTCTTTTATTTTTGTTGAAGAACAGTGCTGTCTTCCTATATAACAAAATTTGGCTGAGTATAAAATTCTCGGGTCAAACTTTCCACCCAAGTTTTGGGGTCCTGCCCCACTGTCTCCAGGCACTGAAAACGCTAAGGGAAAATGCACGGTAGCAACTCCCGTAACCTTCCACAACGCGGTCCCTGGCCTCCAGTTCTCAGAGAGGTTACGTCCTTCCCTTTTCCTCCGACTGACGCAGGTGCATCTCTTACTGGTTTCAACCTCGTGGTTCTTCCATCCAGTGTACGAGCTGGCGACTCTAAGGGGTGGGAGGCACTGACATCCAACCGAAGCCTCGAGGATATCCGTATTCTTCAAAGTTCCAGGACATTCCGCTCCACAGTCAGCACACAGAACCCGGGGCCAACATTTCAGGAAGTTTTTGAAACAGGGAGCAAGCCACAGCTCAGGGGTAAGAACCAGCAGAAGTCCGAAGCCACGTGCCATGGCCCTCCACCTGCCCAGCAGAGTCATTTTCCTCGGGGAAGGAGGGGACAGGCAGGAGCCCGCACTCCTTCCACTGCGGCGGCCGAGCTGCACGCGGAGAAGCTGCACTGGAAGCTGGAAGCAGGTTCTGCCTTAGAGAAATCACCCCTCCCCCAAAGGTCACACCCGACAAAATACTCTCCGGACCACAGTCAGCCTTTTAAGTATTTCAAAGGCATTCCTATTTTCTTGTAAATTTACTCAATTTTCTATCTCCACTGGTTTTCTGTTTACATTATCCCGACTGGGAAGGACAACATTTTGACACAACTGCAGGCACTTACAGTGCTACGGGCAGTAAAGGAGAGCTGTGTGTGAAGGTGGTCGGTCCTCGGTCGCCTCCCTGCTGGAGAGAACAGGCACCAGGGACCTCCCGAACCTGGTGCTCCTGAGGCAAGAGGGAAGCAGCCTGCCAGGAGTCAGACTGCAGACAGACTCGGCCAGTGTCCCTGCCGGATGTGACAGTCCCTCCCCGTCACACAGTAACGGCGCATGCCACGCACTCTGTTCCCTGTGCCGCAAGGAACTGTTGTTAAAGGTCCGCGTTCACATCTATTGATATGGACTGAATAAGTGGACTTCTAGGTCCACAATTTTTTAAAAATATGCACTGAGAGAATCATTTCTGTAAATACAACAAATAGAATTTAAAAAATGATATTAAAGAGGTAAAATTAGGAGCTCTTTCCTTTTTCATTTTCTCTAGCATAGTGATTACTCACACTTTTTAATTTAAAAAAAGGACAGTAAATACTGAGAAAATATTCTATTGGCCGCTTGCTATGCTTATTTACACAAAAATAGTTATTAATATGTCAACTGTTATTGGTCCATTAAAGCCGCCGTGAACTCTGCAAGCCTCGGTCTGAAGGAGGGTGCTCAGAGGTGCAGGGAGACAGAACGGGTGTGAGGTTGCTTTACTCTGTCTCATCTAAAAGTCCTAACGACTGCAAGGTATAAATATTGTTATCCCTACTTACTGGGTGAAGAAATGAAGGCTTATGGCAATTACAGAAATTGCTGGTCAATACTAGAAAAGAACACATTTGTAACACTTTAGAATATTCCATTCTTCGGACATGGTTAATTAAAGACTGAGCTGCTCCTCAGCAGAACCAAGAAGCAAGGAAATCACGCCGGTTCCAATGTCTTGCCTGGAAGCCCTCCCAGGACCACAGCAGGGGCCCAGGGGTCCCTTCACCTCGCATCCTAGGAAGACAGGTCTTAAGAGGCCTCGGCAGTAGGTTCTGCAGCCACCAGTCACAGTCTGTTATTACCCCTTAGTAGGTACGAAATGTTGTTATTTTTTAATGTGGTAAAATACACACACACAAAATGTGCCATCTTAGCCATTTTTTAAAATGGGGGTGAAAAACAGGACATAGCACTTCCCGTCCTGCCCACCTTGAGTGTGCGGTTTGCGGTGCACTCAAAAGGCCGTGAATGCAGCTGTGCTGTTCTCAGTTTAACTTTTTATTACTGTGGAGACGTCTGAACACTTCGAAAAGTAGAGAAAACCATGTAACGAATAAGCTCCCGTGTCAGCCAGGGCTAGCAACTATTTACATTTTGCCATCTTGTCTTATTTGCCCCCCGACATAAACATACTTAAAAAGAAAATAAAACTAGGACACGAATCCCAGACACCATGGATCAAGTCACCTATAATTCACTTGGGCAGGGCAGCTGTATGTTCCACGCACCACCAGGAAGCCAGGGCCCAGCGGCGCCTGGCTGGGACACCCGGGCCCTGGCTGCCTACCAGCCGGTCTAACTTCACCAGCGCCGTCCCTCCCCTGTGGCACGCCGGGCAGGTCACTGTCCGCCCAACTCCCACAGGACCGGCTCACCTCTGGTCTTCCCTGCCCTGTCCTTCCCCAGCCCTTCCAACGTTTGCTCCCCGCACCCTCCCTTCACAGAAGGGCTCCGCTTCCTCCAAAGCCCAGCTCTGGCCTCGGCCTCGCCTGCGAAGGGTCCAGGCCAAGCAGCGCTCGCCCTCCCCACCGAGAGAGCCTGCACGTGTCACACAGCTGGTCTCTAACGACTCAGTGACGCTGCAAGGAGTCCGTCCCGCACCCCGCCACCGCACACCCAGCCTTCCTGCTCCAAGGGGCACCTTCTGATTTGTCCAGGGGCCTCGGACTGTGTTCCCTCTTTCTGACCAACCTGAGGTCCCAGGCTGGGGGCCCTGAAGCTGCATGCATATCTTCCCGTTCACCAGACTGCCCCCTCCAGGAGCCCGGGGTCCGGTCTGTGCCACACCCCAGATCCCTAGTCCCTGCAACAGCGCCCACACCCGGACTCCTTCAGGGGGCACCCTACACAGTTTCCAAAGATGTAAGTATCTGTCATTCCAAGAGGTTCAGAACCACTGGCCTAGTCCTCTGGAGTCAGGCCTTGGTCACAGACCCCACCTGGCCCTGGATTTCAGTGTCACCCTAAGGGGATGTGATCTCCCGGTGCACTTGAGCTCCATGCTCTGCAGCCTGAAAGCAGACCTGCCCCGGATCCCAGGTTCCGACCAGACCGAGGATTTCCACGAGAGCAGGACAGCTGACCCAGTCTCACCTCCTGCCAGACGTTGGCTCTCAATAGCTCGAGAAGGACTGTCTATACAAATCATCTGGAACTGATATTCTCTTATCTGCCTCTGAACATAATTTCGCCCTTCAATTGGACTGCGAGCTCCTCAAACTCAAGGGCACGTATCACTGTGCACCAATCAGATACGGAGCAGGGGATCCACGAACACTGGCGGTCAGTTCATTCATCAATGTCATCGGTGGCACAGGGGCGAAATTTGGAGGTGTGCTGCAGAGCGGAGCAAAGTGGGTCCTGTCATTTAAATCACAGCCCAGAGGCACTACAAAAGGGGCCCGTTTTCCCTCCCAAGACAACTTCTGACAGTTTTTCATAACTGCTACTTGTTCCCAAATATCTTTAAGGCAGCCATACAAAACAACAGACGCCTGCTACGCTGAAGTACAGCTGCATTTCAAGAAAGGCAGGTGCCACCAGGGACTCAAGCCTGCACCTGTCAAGAGAAATCCCTCAGACACTGCTCTTCAGAACTCACCTGTGCGAGCAGAGCTGTCGCTCTTCCAGACCAACTGGGAGCCCCGCGGAAACCAGAGGGCGCACCCCGACTGTATGAGCTGCTGCAGAAACCACAGCAGTCTATTTGCTAAGCTCCCGTCAGGGGCGATAAAAGCCCCTCGACACCTGTCCCTGCTCACGCCTTGCACCGGTCACACTCAGTCTGTGCGATGGGCAGGTCTTCGCCGAGCTCTCTGAATGACCTGTCCTCTCACAAAACTTCCTGTCTTCAGGTGCCACACTTGATATCTAACTTAATAATTCTCAAAATTAAAATACGATAAAAATGCATGTAACACAAAATACATAAAATGGAATCTAATTTTCTTTGAAGGTTCAGGAAGGAACTCATAGATTTTTCGGTGTCTTGGATTCGCTGATTATTACTAACCAAAACATCTGCCCCAAAGGCACGCCAGTAGAGCTTTTAATAGGTTCATTCGGGGACCCTCTGTTATGGTGTTTTTTAATTCTTTATTGCCCAGTTCCCATGACCTTGTATGAAAAAGTGTCCTCCCATGTCTGTTGTGTGTGTGTGCACAACAGAAAATGCACATGCCAACAAAAGACAATTCATCTGAGTTTAAACTGATAAGAAAAAAGAAAAGGAGGCTTCGGGAGTACCGCCGTCGCCATTAACAGGCATCTTTTTACCTCACAGGCCACGGCCACGGGAACAGGGGTAAGAATCTGCAAAATTCCAGCCTGCCGCTACTGTCTCTCTGGAGCCTACTGTTGAAAGGAACGCACACCTCTCCACAAAGGGTAAGTCTCAGAGCCCGCCTCCTCCATGAAGCCTTTCTCTCAGTCCCTCACCAGAGCCCCGGCGGAGCGGGTCAGGTGTCCAGGGTGTGTGTCCGGTACAAACTGCTGTCACTATCGACAGCAAGGATCAGGCCAAATGAGCAGCTAGCATGCACTGAGTGATGAGCGTATGGCGGATACTGTGCTCCTGTCCCGCCGTGGTCACCCTCACCTTACCAGCGCAAAAACCGAGGGTGAGGGGTTCAAGAGCAGGTCCTGAGGTGCTCAGGGAGCAAAGCGGCCTGGTTCAAGGCCAAGCGGTCTGGCCCCAGGGCCTGCCCTTTTAGCCTCTGCCTCCCCGATCATGTCCATGTGCACTGTATTCTAAATCCCCCACTTTCTGTGAACTGCTGAGAGCACAGCCTGACTCCTGGGCCCTACCTGCAGGGTAGGAGTCCCCCAGCTGAAGGGGGCTGCAGCAGACTCGCCCAGACCCCCTCAGGCAGGCCTGCTCCCGGCTGTGGGGGTGCAGTCCGTGTGCGGCCTCCAGCTGCCAACTCCTTTGGAGGTCAGGCACAGACAGCCATTCTCTGAGCTGACAGTGATTCCCTGCGACCCATAACTTCGTCACACTTCCGCACCCAGCTAAGAGTGGGAAGTGCCCCGGGCCAGGTACTGGATGGAGTCCTGGCCAAGGTCCAGCTTACAAGGGTCTGTCCGTGGGGTTTGCAGACCCACCTCGTGGTGTGTGGTTGAGGCCGACACACTCGGCCACTGGCGTAACTACCGCACGGTGTCCCTAGTCTGTGGGGTAAGACCCACAGGAGTGGAAAGGCCAAGTGGAGGTCTGCGGTCACCCTGGTCCAATGTGCCCCTACCCCTAACCAAGAGAGCACATCAAAACCAGCGCTGCACCTCAGGGCGACGGTGTTAGTGCCATTCTTGGAGGGCCCGAAGGGTGCAGGGCGGTGGTCGCGTCTGTTTAGCCACCCAGCCTGACCCTGCAGAGGCCAGGCGGGTGCCACAGGAAGGCTGTGGACTCCTGCCGGCTGCGGTAGGAGGGTGCCCTGGTTCCAGCCACAGCGTCAGGAGGGCCTCCCTGCTAGGGCAGGAGACAAGGCCCTCGACTGAGTGAACGCGTGGGTTTCTATTCCAGTCAAAAAAGAGGGTCAGAAACCACTCCTAGCTATGGTGCAGGGAACAGTCTAACTCTGCAGTTATACCTCAGGGCTAGCCCCACGCCCTCTGTTATAATGTAGCGGGCAGAGAGCTGGACGTATGACCCTCACTCAGACAGCCAGAGTGGCCCACGACGCCGAGGACTGTATGCTGATCCGGTCAGAATAAGCAAGAGGCAGCGAGTCGCTGGAGGCCTTGGTAAGACCCGAGCTCCCTCTCCCGCATCCCTAAGGTGTTCGGGGATCCCGGGGCCGGGCACCCGCCAGGACGTCTCCCTGCTGAGAGGCCGGCCGCCCAAGGTTTCGTGCACAGCCACACACCTGGCTTTGCCAAGAATGCAGGGCCCCAGTCGGTCTCTAGCTGGACACTTCCCAAGGATGTGTTTGCAGTGAGCAGCCTGGACGGGGCGGTAGTATCACCCCAGAGAAAGACCAGCTTGCTTCCAGGCCGCTGCGATGTGGTGGGGGGCTCCCCTCTGGGGATGCACACCGCTATGAGTGCAGGCCTCCACCTAGGCCCACCTGCTTCACCCCTGTGAAAACGGGGCTCAGGGAACTGACAAGGCCGGGCTGATACTCTGGCTCCTCCTTGCTGAGACTTCTGTCTGTATCCCTGTAACTGTGATAAACTAACATTTTAGCCTGAAAAAAAAAAAATGGGGTAAAACTTCTGGCTCTTGCACAGTTCTTGGCACCTACTCAAAATAAAACACAAATTACTGCCTCTTGTACCTCTTCCCACAAGGAAAGCACATGACACGCCGTCGGACCCACCCCACCAAGGGCCGAGGCTACACAGGCCCAGCAACAACCAGCTCTGAGACGGATGCAGCGCCCTCCCGCAGCCTGTGTCCCTGGTTGTGTTGGGGGTGGGGGCAGGGGTCCTACAGGACCAACTGCAGGAGGAGGGAAGAGCCACATCTGCTTTATAGCTGGGCCGCCTTCATGCGCAGGTACAAGCCAAAAATTCTTGGCAACTGAGGAGACACTTGTGTGGCATGAAAGACGGCAGGTGAGGGGGAGTCTCCCACTGGGTGGGGCTTTGAGCAGTGCAGCCAGGTGTCAGCTTGTACGGAGAGAGAAGTGCACCAGGTTAGACTGCGTATGCCCTGCGCAGTGGTGAGTGGCCGGTCACAGTGCCAAGGGCCTAGAAGGAAAGACTGGGAAGGTCAAGGGGAAGGTCTAGGACACGGACGCGAGCATGGGTATGCAGGAGAGGTGTGAGCAGTGCGCTCTGTGTCGCGTGTTCTCAGCTTCCACGGAGGAGGCACCGAAACGGCCAAGGGGACAGAATGGCCTGGGCAGTCAACACCAGCCGACCACTGTCAGCCTGATGGACCAATAAGAGTGGCCACAGTGGCAGAAAGGGACCCAAGAGCATGAACTTACACTCAGCAATGTGGACATAATCACTGATGCCAACAAATGTCCAATCTGCCAGCAACAGAGAGCAATACTGAGCCCTGTAGTGAGAGCAGCACAGCTCACGAAGGTCATCGGAGACCAGGAGACGCCCCGACAGACGCCCCTTCAGGGAGGAGCCTACGCCAGGCCGTGGGGCGGCAGGTGCACGGCCTCCCGCTGTCGGCTCCCTCGGGTCAGCTTTAGGGCAGAGGCCGCCTCGGCCACGTCCTCGCCTTCCCGGAGCCCCCTGGGTCTGACGGCTGAGTGATGCAGGGGCATCAGGGCCCAGGGCAGCTCTTACAGGTGGTCCTCACCCTGAGGTCTTCCGGGTGCGGTGGGCTTTTTGGTCCTACGTCATAGTGTGCAGCCTTCCCCTGCCCAATCCTGCTCGTCCCCCTGCCTTCCTCAGGTCAGACCCCCAATACATTACACTGCGCTCCAGACCCTGTCTCCGCACCTGCACCCAGGGAGCCTGGTCCACGGCAGAGGTGAGCACAAGGCACAGTCCACCTTGAGCAGCTCAGGCATGTGGGCCCTGGAGAGCCCCCGTCCCATCTGGGAGGCGCAGCGTCATCCGCTGGGAAGCCGAGGAGAGCAACATCCCCTCTGGAGGATGAAAGCAAGGGTTAAATGAGGGCCTTCTGTGTTGGCTTTCATTGTTAACCAGTCCTACGCTGTCCCTTCCCTTGCGGTAGATTTGACTTTGGTTGGTAATCTCTCATCTCACTTCTTTGAACTCTGAGTCTATAAACGTGGGCTTATTTGTAGAACAGAAACATCGGTTCCTAGTAGCTGATAAAGTATTGCTTCTCTGCCAAAAAGCAGCGCTAACAGGGCAGAGCTCCAGGGCCACAAGGGGCACTGAATCAGGAAGCTGGAGTTCTAGGCGCGCGCATGTGGAAACCACCCCCAGCCTTTTGCACAGAACCAGAGGCAAGGGGCCGGGGCGGGCGGCCTCTGCGAGGTTCACATGCAAGACCCAGTGCGCAATCTGCCAAGTACACCTTGGGGAAATCTCAAGCAAAATGTAGGTGGGAATTCTATGATACCACCTAACGACATCGCCTAAAAAGGTACGATTGTTTTAACATTCTGGAGTTTCCCCCCCTCTTCCTTCTCCATTGCCCCCCGCCCCGCCAAATCACGCCAGAGTGGCAGGGGTGAGTGGGTGGTGGTCGGACCTCAGCAGGAGCATCGAGGGACAATCAGCCCAGAGGTTCCAGTCCTGGCTCCGCTGCAGTAAGTCTCTACGAGAAGGACACCTCACAGAGCATCGAAGGGAGAGAAGGGGCTGCCCCTGGCTCTCCCAGGTCTAGGTTTTCATGACATTCTCGACAGGTCCCTCCACAGTGACAGAGGTTCCTCAGGGGTAGGACAATGCCATATACTGTCTAAATGTCTGTTGAATGAACTGCATTGAATGAACTGGTCTTAAGAGACCTTTAAATTATGTGTCCTTTGTTAAAAATAAAAAGTGCCCCCCAAAAAGGCGAGGGGGCATTGACTTATAAGCACCAGCCCTAGCCCCACATCTGGTGTGCAAGTCAAGTTCCATGCATCATGCCACCCCTGGGTGGGGTTGGGGGGGTCCTTCTGACAAGAAATTTCTGGCAAACAGAAGAAAAAGGAATTTAGTGGCTTTTTACAGACTTAATTTAAATTATTTACTTTTCCCAAGGTGACCAAGTCCACCAAAAAAAAGTTTATTTTACATCAGGCAGGAAAAGAATGCCTTTCTCGCGCTACCGTGCTCGGCATTTGTGCTGGCTTAACGATGCGATAACAATAAGGTGAGGTTTACAAGGACATTCTCTTTGGAGCCCTGAGATACCCACAGAGGGGCAGAGGAGTGAAGGGACAGGACTCCTGGGGCTCCGGCGCGTGAGGCTGGGGCTGCAGAGGGGACAGGACGTGCCTGAGCCGCACACCCACAGCGTCCGCACACCCACAGCGTCCGAGCCGGGGGCCGGGCTGGGGGTAGGGGAGGCCCCAGACGCCCAGCTCAGCCAGGCCTGCCGGGGCCTATCTGGGCAGTGCACAAGGCACTCCGAAGGTCGCCCTGTCCTTCTGCGCTGGGTCCAGCAAGGCTGGAGGCTCAGGTCTTCTGTAAGTCTGACCAGAGACGTGGGCCTGGTGAAGCCTTTCATGGCCACTAAACAGTGGAAAACAGTTTCCAGGGACAACAACAAGCGGAGGGTGTGGGGGGCTTGCCTCAGGGAGAGCAGAGAAGGCGCACTGGCCTCGGGCCCCCGCGGCCAGTTCGCAGCAGTTTCCCAACCTGTTTCACAGCCCAGGCCCCCCGAGAAGAGGAGGTCTACAGGACACCAGGCTGCCCTGGGCCCCAGGAAGGCTGCCTGACGCTGAGGGGCAGGGTCTCTCCACCGCGGCGGCAGGCGGGCCCCGGGCCCCGGGAGCACGGTGAGTGGGCCGCGCTGCTCCTGCTCAGCTGTCCCTGCTCCTCAGAGTCGCTGGGGCTCCGTGCCCCTGCCTTCTGCCTCCTCTCAGCAGGGACGGGCACTGGGCCTGTCTCCCGCCACTCTAGCTGTTCTAAGTCCGAGTATAGGGATCTGCCACTCTTCTGAGCCTGGATCCTCCAGGAAGCCCCTCTGGGTTCCCCAGGACCCGCTGCATGTCCTTTTTGTGTTGCTCACAGCCTCTTTACTTGTCTCCCCAAGACACTCTAAGCCCCTTAAAGGAAGGCTTCTTTATCACTGAATATCCAGCACCCAGCATTACCAACATCAGGTTTTATTTGCTGAATTTCAAATATGAATAAAAAGTAGGGTAGGCTGCAAATAAATACCAGTTAAAGATAAAGAACAGCAAGAGAGTCTAGACTGGTTTGAAGATGAGTACCTCGACTGGAAAAATCAGGACTAACTAAATTAACAGCCAGCACTAACCAAGCCGAGGCCCACGGCTATGGCACAGGGATAGGGAAGAAGGTGGGCGTGGTGAAGAAACACCCTGACAGAGCCAAGCCAACCCTGGAGGGCCGGCCCCCGGGGCCTCCAGCCCGACGGCCCTTCCCTCTGACTGCCCAGAGCACGGGTGGACGGGCGAACACACAGCGGGCACTGACCAGCCACTCACCAATCCACGCACACAGTAATCAACCCACGGGAGGCTCTGCAGGAAGAGATTTTCAAAGCTATCAAAGGACAGGAAACCTGCCTTTCTCAAAAGTAACTCCTTGTGCAGCAGGCTTCAACCTTATTTTTACACTTCACTGATACAGAGACGGCAAACGTGCACGTGAAAAGGTGCTCAAATCACGAGTCATAAGGAAATACATGTTAAAGCCACAACGAGATACTAGTGCACAGAATTGTATCAGAATGTCTGACATTCAAAAGAGTGACCCTCCCCAGCGCTGGTGAGGAAGGAGCAACTGAAACTCTGGTGCAGTAGCAACAGTGGCAAATGATACAACTGCAGTGGAAAACAGGTGGATACGTTCTTAAAAAGTTAAACACACACCTACCATATGACCCAGATAGTGTACATCTGTTTACCCAAGAGGAATGGAAGCGCACGTGTGCACATGAGAACCTGAAAATGGATGTTTACCCTTTATTTGCAATGGTCAAAAACTGGAAACCACCCGCACAGCCAGCAGCAGATGAGTGGGCAACAGGCTGTGGGGTCTGCGCTCGATGGGATGCTACACAGCAGCGGGAAGAAAGGGTCTGACACATTCAACACTACAGATGAGTCTCAAAGTAATTATGCTGATCAAAAAGGCCACATTAAAAAAAAAAGAGAGTACAGCCTTGGCTGGGTAGCTCGTTGGTTACAGCATCATCCTGATACACTAGGGTTGCCGGTTAGATCCCTGGTCAGGGCACATGCAAGATCAGCCAGTGAATGCAACAATAAGTGGAACAATAAATCAATGTCTCCCCCCCCCCGCACCCCTCCCCCACCTTTCCCCTCTCTCTATCTCTAAAAGCCAATTTTGATAAAGGATGTACTGTATGATTCCATTTATATAAACTTCTAAAAAATGTGAAATAACATAGTGACAAAAACAGCAGCCCAGATGGTTATCCGGGGATGGAGCTGTGGAGTGAGCAGGATGGCAAAGGGGCACCAGGGAGCTCCTGGGGCGGTGAATGTGTGCACTGTCTTGACTGTGGTGAGCAGGCAATGGTTTCACAGGTACACACATATGCCAAAATTTGCACTTTAAATGTGCAATAAGGAAAACAGGGCTACATGTCAGATCTGCAACGAGGGGAACTGTGTACTTCCGATTTACATAACTACATTTACAAGTTTCCATAAAGACAATGCATCAGGCTTAGTTACAGATACTAATTTAACTAGAAAGATCAAACCATTAATATAAAATAAAAATGCTTTCAAAGGAAATAAGTAAAATATTAGCAAACTGTCTTTTTCTGGGGCCCCAAGGGTCACCCAACGGTCAGTGGGTGTGTCTGGGGGCCGCTGAGGAAGCAACCTAGGACCCATCCACCTTCTTCTGCTTTTTAAATTCCAGCAGGTTCTCATCTGTGGCCTTGAGCAAGTACGCTCTGGCATATTCCCCCAGCACCGACCATGCCCACTGCCTCGCGGACCCACTGCGGATGTCCAGCTGCTCTATCCCAGGCACCTCCGTGCCTGCAGTGGCCCCTACATCCCTCCCGAGGCAGTGGCCTGGAACCTCAGGTGCAAACAGGAGTCGTCCTGGGAGCTGTTTAAATATATGGAAGACGGGGCTGCTCCCCGAAAAGGGCTCCCGCGCAATCCTCCCGTGGGGCCCCGACTGGGTGAGAGTCACTGCTCTCAAGGTTTCTTCGTCTCTGGGGAGGTCTGGGCTCCCGGCCTCTGCCGGGTTGACCCCTTCCCAGCCCACTGCTACCCAGCTGTCAGAATGCCCCAGTGTGGGCACTGACCTTGACGGCTCATCCGAAGGACCTGCAGGCCCCGTGCTTAGAGCTTAGCCACGGCCGAGAAGCAGCCTCCAAGCAGAGATGACCAGGCAGGCCTGGAGATGCGAGTCACTGAAGGCCTCAGGAGCCGGAAGCAGGTATGCTCCACACCGGTTGCGACGGGGGCTCTCGGAGTAATGTGTGCCACTAGATCGGAATCCATTCTGAAAGACTCAAGTCAGAGACAAAGGCTCTTCCTAGTCGCATCACTGAGGTCACGGTATCTGTCGGCACGAAGGAATGGTTTTCACCACAGGAGAACAGAGACCCCGGCATACTGCTTCTTGATCACTTAAAACCCTAAATAGGGGGCTTTCTGGGCCAAAATCTGTGGGTTACTAATAGCTTACATGGCAGAGAGAGAGAGAGAAAGAGAGACAAAAGACCAACAAAATTACTTTCCATTCCAGGAAAGATCAGAAAGATTTTTAAAAAGAGAGAGTGTTTCACTTACAAACAGCGCTGGTTGGAAATGGCATAGTGTGAAATATTAAAAATCCTGAAGCTCTTTGTTATGCAAACGAGATTAAAAGAAACAAACCCAGCTCCTATCTGATGAGCTACACTGTACAACCACCCATCACTTTCCTTCCTCCGCCCAGTAATGGCCACAGTGATGTAATAACCACACTAGACAGCTGTCTTCCTGGGTAAAGTCACCCGTAAAGGATGCAATTCGAGGATGCAATGAAATACAACTTTTAAACCGGTTCTGCAGGCTGCCGCATTGGACAAAGCGCTGGATGGTCAGGTTCTTTATTGCAGTTTTCTCTTTTATACAATTGCTCTTTGATTTGGTGTCTATAGAAGACACTGAGTTTTAAATTTCAGTCTATGTCACAACAGGTCTGAGGCAAATAAAAGAGCAGTTGCGAGCGAGGCCGAGGCCAGGGTCAGACCCCAACAGCAAGGTGCTGTTGCGCCCGTGGCGGGTGGGGCGGCAGGGCTCCGGCCCGCCCCCCTTGCCCTCCTCTGCTTCCCCTCCTCGACCCCTGGCGGATCCCACCCACTCCCGAGCCCCCCCTGCCAGCTCGACACCGCAACGGCCGAGCTCTGTTTCCTTAACAGCCACCCGAGCCCCAGACCCATGCTTTAAAAACACTTTACTGAGAAAATTTTCAAATTTACACAAACGCAGATAAAACAGTATAATGAGCTCATCAACAGCATTATGTTCTTACCACCCAGTTTCAACAATTTGTAACTATTTTTATCATACCCCTCCCTCCAACATGTTGGAGAAGGCAGAGGCTGGCGCGTTTTAGAGCAAATCAAATCCATCCTGCTTTACCCAAGGCTGCGAGCACCTCGACTAACACTTGGCATGGGGCTCGCTGCCCTTCTCGTCTGTTCACAGATGGCACTGCTGCCCCTTTACGGGCCCAGCTGACCGAGCACACGCCCGGTCTGACCAAGTACCTGCAGAGGGAGAAGTATAAGTCTGCACATACAGGGACCCAAGGTCCGGGTGGGAGGTCTAGAAAGTAAGACAGGACCCAAGCCTCCCTCCTGGCTTCCTGCCACGGGTCAGCACCTGTGTGGGTGGACACAGGAACCCACTGGCTGAAGTCCTCCTGTCCCTCTGAAGCATGACATCCTGACAAGCTAGATTTCAGTGGACAGCTATTAGCTGAACTAAACATGGTTCTCTCCGCATTTATGCTAAGGAAGCCTAACGACACGGAGCATTTACAACAAAACGTCCCTCTATTTGTTCTCCAGACAGGTTATTACATTAATATGTATCAGGAATTCCTCCTTTATTTCTCCCAGAGAGTCTCCTCCTGCCCAAAGAGAGGGGGTAAAAGATAAATAACATGAGCCAACTATCTTTGTTAAACAGCTACAAAGGGCTACCTGACTTGTCTGCATTCTGCTACTTGAGGAATCTTCCTAATGTGCCGCTTCCCACACAGTGCCCGCCGCGAGGCCCCGGGGCCTGCTGCTCCCTGCGGAAGCAACTGCAAGGCCCCGGCCTGGCTTCTGGGGCCCGCCGGCTGCCTGGGCCTCCAGACCCAACCTTGTCCATCCCCCCAGGCAGCGGGGCCAGGCCGACCGCAGTGCCAAATCCTCACCCTGGGGCGTTTCTGTCTGTGCACATGGCACCTCGGTCCCAGGCAACTAAACGCCCAGTGCTTACTCTTTCGGTTTAGTAAGTAAGAGCCACGAGCAGCGCCAACGCGGGTCTCGAGCACCTTGTAAAAAGATGTACTCTGCCTCGTCCGCCGGGGTGTGTGTGAGCGTGCGTGCGTCACAGCATAAGGGGGAACCAGCCTTCGGTGCTCGCTCTTTCAGCCATCAGCCCTGAGCCGTGGCGAGGCAGCAAAGGAGGTGTCGAGAGCCCCGGCCCCACGGAGTTTCCAGTCTGAAATGCGGGGCGGGCGGCGGCAAATGCCATGGGAGGGAGGGCCATGAAATGAAAGCCTCACGGGAGTTAGGGGCTGAAGGTGTCTCTCTGCCTGGGCACCAAACCACATTTGCCTTCCCCAGTCACAGACAGACCGAGAGAGACATGGTTCTCTCTTGCCTGCCAAAAACACGAGCACGAAACGCATGAGAAAGGACATCTCGAGAACAATTCCTGAGCATCTTCTCCGGGCCTGGAGTGAGAACCTAAAAGGGTAAGAAAGCAAGGCCACAGCGGACACCGAACACCGCAGGGAAACACTCCGCCCTGGGCCTCAAAAGGCCGTCTGATTTTTCTTCAAGGACAGTGGGAAACAAGCTAACATGAACAGGAAAGACACACCACACACACACACACAACCAAAAAAACCCACACAGACGGAGGAGATGAAACGGGGCTTGTGCAGCTCGACTCTACAAGCCAATCGGGCAGGGCCCTGGGCATCCCTGTTCCCAAGCCTGAGCCCTGAACACCAAGTATCGACCACGAACGGCTTCTTTCTGTCACTGGGTCGAGATGGTGTGACAACATTTTATAGTGTTCTCACCCGTATCCCAGCCACAGTTATAGAACCTTAAAATATCTAGGTACACTAGCTCCTACCAAACTTGAAACCTGCACAGAAAAAGTGGCCAAAACTAACAAGAGACAGAGAGTCACAGGACTGCAGGCCCACTGGCAGGGAGCCCTGGCTGGTTGGATGCTCCCACCCAGACACAGGCCCCGGAGCAGGCTCTGAGGTGAGACTGGTGAATCGCCGCCCCTGGAGACAGCCGCGCTCTTGCAAGAAAAAGGCGAGAGCGGCCCTGAGTCAGCCGGCTCACACGCGATGCTAATAAATGAGCTCTGCAGTGGCGGTTATTGGAAACTGATCTCTTCCTTATTAATGTGGTCCCACAATGGAGAGAAAGATTTCTCCAAGTTCTAGAATGCAAACAATGTTTTAATCTTTAATTATATTCTCAATTTCAACTCTTCTGGAGAGTGATAGCCACCAAGGCCAAGGATTATTTCTTTATTACACAGCCTCTCAGTGGTGTTTAATGAATATTGTTGCTTAACACTTGCCAATAAGGGGAAGAAGGATTTAGCGAACTTCTACTCAACTTTCGATGACTTTTTCTAAAACTCAGGAAAGTTACAGCTGCAAAGTTCTCTGTTCCCTTTTGGGGACACTCCGTACAGACACTGCACTTGCTCGGCTCGCCGGCTCCAGCTCGGGAGGTCCGCCTGGGCCATAGGCACCCTGGACAGGGCGGGGCTCAGGCAGCGACACTCTGTGTTTCGGAAGCTCAGGGCAGAGAGACCGCCGGTTCCTCACTCGGGGTTGCTTCCCTGTCGCTGTGCTGGGACGCAGGCTCAGCCTGAATGAAGAGTGATGCCAAGCGCTCTTGTCCGCAGCTCCTGCCGCCCTCTTAGTGGGAGAATTTAACACCAACTTATCAGCATATAACAAAGTTTGCCCTCAGCAAATTATCGAGATCCTCAGGAGGCAAAACAAAGCCCCAGTAATCAAGAAGAAAATTGGGTCCCTGAGGGAAGCATGTTCACAGTCACTATTCAAGTGACATCTGTATCGCGGTGTTTGTAATGGCAGAGCAACTAAAGAAACCTGCAGTTCCACGTCTGTGTAGCTTAGGGACAACTCCCATAGGAAGGTCTTGAAAGCTGCAACAGAAGAGAGAACGGTGCGATGGCCGGGGAGAGGCGCTGGGTTCTGTGCGCTTCGCTCTGCCCAGCGTCTGCTTGCTCAGTTTAAACAACAGTGACCGCAAGGTCCCACGCTCATCCACCACCCCAAGGGTGGACCGATGCCACCGCTTTGCTCTGTGGGACTCCGTCTGGTATCCTGGGAGGCAGAAGACGACCTGAGCCTCTGCCTTTCAGGAACAGCAGTGGCCTTTCCCACACCCTGGAAAGTATCTAATCACCTGTCTAAGCCCCACGAGTAGTTTTCAGTGGGTGGTCTTCTTGGGAATTAGTGTGCGAGGCGGTGGCAGAAAATGAGTCTCTTTTCGTTAAACTCCTGGACTAAATAGTGGCTGTACTTAAGGCGATCTGTTGTCCAAACACCGGGCCCCTAGGCGTGCGCACCATGTCATTATCCCTATCACCTCCGGGATTGGTGGCATTTCTTTCCAGGAGCACTTGTCCCTGTACGCGGTTTCCGTGTTGTTGGTTGTTAGTCAAGCCTGAGGTAGGTCGCCCAAGAGCAGGAGCGGGAAGTGAAGACGCCCTGCACTCCCGACAGCATTAGACAGCGCTGACGCAGACGGGAGTGTGCAGACAATGCCACCAGTGGGTTCCAAAGGACACCACAGACTACTATTAAGAGAGAAAATGGAACGAGCCCCTGACACATACAACATGCACGAGTCTCCAAACATGAGGCAGAGCCAGACAAGCCAGAAAGAACACTGCTCTGTAGGTCACCACCTCTGTGCAGCCTGGAGGGGCAACATTAGGCAGAGGGATAGAAACCAGACAGTGGTTGCACAGGGTGGTCGAGAAGCTGCCTCTAAGTACTGTCAGCTTTTTCAAGGAGTTCTGCTGTAAAAAGGAGAACAGAGCCCCAGCCGTTGCGGTCCAGTTGCTTGGAGCGTTGTCCTGTAACCAAAACGTTGCCAAGTTCGATTCCCGGTCAGGGCACATGACTGGGCTGCGGGTTCAATCCCAGGTCCAGGTGTGTGCAATCCCCGGTCTGGGTGCACACGGTCCTTGGTCTGGGCGCATATGAGAGGCAGTCGATGGATGCTTCTCTCTCACATGTTCTCACATGGATGTTTCTCTCTCTCCCTTCCTCTCTCTAAAAAGCAATGCAAAAAAAAAAAAGTAATAATAATAATAATAAAGGAAGCAAGAGGAGGTGGGATTAGGAGCTGGGCATGCTCACAGGAAACGGGGGTGGGGCTAGCCTGTGGGCGTTCTACCAGGATGGCCCGGGACTAAGAGGAATACTAGTGATGCAGAGAACGGCGGTGGGTGTGGAGGTGGCTCGGCGCAAGGAGAGGGGCCGGGCTGCGTGGGCGAGCGAGGGGCTGAGCTTGGCTGGGAGCATGGACAGCACCTCCGGTGACCAGGCAGAAGGCAGCCCGTGAAGGAGACGTGCCCCTGGCATAGCAGGTAGGACCTTTTAACCAAAGACAATGGGATACAAAGAAAGAGCCCATCTCCACAACTTCCAGGGGATGAAGGTAATATTTTAAAAAATAACTTTTCTGTAAAACAATTTTTTATTCCCTCATACATAAATGAGAGCTGAGTGTGCAGAATCAGAACACAGAAGAGCTGTCGCCTCTGCTACCGCCGAAGGCCAGCATTTCATCCAGCAGAGCTGCCGCAACCAGGAGTCCCAGGCCGCTCAACGTGGCTGTACTAAGCGAGGCCCACCTCCCGTGTCTGCACAGAAGCACACTGAACAACGCGTCACAAACAGCAGTCTTAGGCTGCTATCGGCGAGACCTATACCTGACATCTGTTAAATACAAAAATCTCTCAACATGCAACTTGCAGATCGAACGAGACAGCCACTGTCCAGACCGACAGCGATGCTACGAGGGTCGGAAGCCCAGTGGGGCACCCAGCACCAGGCACTCGTTTATGGAAACGAGGGCGCCCCTTCTGCAGCCGCACGTGCACACTCAGGGATGGGCAGTGGCTGCTTTATCAGTGCCCCGGGAAGCTGGCGTGTGGTAAGGAACTTCCGAGGTCAACATGCCCGTCTTCTCACAAGTTTCTCTGGAGGGTAGAGAGATATGAATCGTCAATCCCACAAATCACTAATCTGATGGCGACGCAGAAGGACTCTCGAGTCTTGCATTTTAAGAGCAACACGCTGTACAAACGGCCTGCACTGCTGCCGTGCCTGTGGCCTCACACACGCAGGCATAGCTGGCGGTTCTGTCATGGCAGTCCACCGCCCTCAGCTGCTGAAAGCAGCCGACATGCAGGCCCAGCTGCCACTGCATCCACCGCCATGCAGACCCCGGGCAGAGCAAGCAAGGGTCCAGCCGCTGCTCCTTCCCGGGCTGCCTCCCCTGCTGGGAAGGAAAACCATCCCTGGGAACCGTACAAGCCTGTGCAGAAAGCCTCTAGCTCCCCGGCGGTGAAGCCTGCACCCCGCAGCGCTGGCGTGGAGAATGCTGGCGGCACTGGGCTGGGCCTCCCTCGGTGGCTCTCGGCACCCTGCCCACCCACGGCCTGCCGGGGCCGTTGGGACCACATCACGAGGACTCAGCCCGCTTCACCGCGATTCCCTCCTTGTTCCTGTTTCCACGCCGAGCTTCCCGAAAGGCAAAGCTGTATCATATTCACCTCCAAACCCCCAGCACAAGGCAGAGAACCAACCACGTGAAGGTCCTGAGTAAAAATTTGCTGAAAAAATAACTGAACAGGGCTTCCAGGCTCAGCCCTGCTTCCCTCTGTGCAACGCCTCGCCTCCCCAGCAGCTCTGACATTCCCTCCTTCCGAAGGCAGAGCCTCACCCCTCCCCGGGAAGTCAGTCACCCTCTGGACTCAGCTCTAGCACACAACGGGGTGGCACCGACGCCACAAGTCTCCTGAGGCTGAGGCGTCAGGAGAGGCCCCGCTGGGCTCGCGCGCTCTCGGGAGGCATCACCTGCAGTCGGGAGAAGGCGCAGGCGCCCCACGGACAGGCCCACTCAGAGAGGGCCAGGTCTCCCGTCGGCAGCGAGCACCAGCTGGCCCTCCGCGTGAGCAAGCCACCTTGGAAGTGACCTTCGACTCCCAGTCCACCCTCCAGGGGACTGCAGCCCTGGCTGATGGCTGAGCGCAATCTCATGGGGCACGTGGAGCCGGCATCAGCCAGCCGAGCCACCCAGGTTCCAGGCACACCGAAAACAGGAGGGGCTGTGCTTCCTACTGTCAGACCACTAGGCTGCCGGGCGTCTGTTACACAATGATGGATAACCACCGTGGCAAACCTCGGAGGACTTAGGGGTTGTTTCACGGGGGAGTTCAAAGGATTTTCTTAATGACAAAGTTATTTTATGGTTATGCGTGCTTATAATAAAATTTTGTAATTAGTGTTCTGTAGAATACAACTAGAACATGGGTGATTAATATACAAATTTAAATATTCCACAGATCGAATTATACTACCTTAAAATCTGAGAACTACACCCAATAAATATTGGGATGTGACACAGGACAATATGATAATACAATCCCTTTTGGAGGTTGTTTTTTGTTTTTAAAAATTATATATTACATATGCATAAAAAAAGTCTAAACAGCATCCATCAAAACCTTAACAATAACTTTCTCAGGGTGAAAGTATTATTTTTTCTTTTTTATCTTTCTTTTCCCCCAAACCTACAATAATGTATGTATTACTAGTGTCCTATCTTTAGTTAAAAAACTTTTTATAATCCAACTAAGCCAGCAGCTACGTTGTACTGGCGTTTCTGCCCCCGGCACCTAACACCAAAGTGGCGCACAGTAAATGCCCAGCAGAAACGCACTGAACCGCCTTTACGCACAGACCCTGCTGGACGGCAGCTCTATAAAGGGATTCCAGGAGAACGTGGCACAAAAAGCTCAATGATGTGAAAAAGCGCCAGTCAATTTTCACAGGAAATAGGCTACTAAGGATAGGAAATCATTTCAGCGTCGTATTCTTAGTAAACACTAACCACTTTTCTCTTTGAAACTAAGTGTTTTGAGTGACTTATTATAAATTTATAATGACAGTTGTGAACAACTCTCTCTTTTTTCTTTCTGGCATGAGAACAGAGTCTGTCGATTGCCTTGCTGCCTAAAATAGTTTCTAAGTGTCCTCATAATAGCATGTCACCTGTAAACAGGTTTCGAGCCAATGCAAATTAACAAATGGCAAACAGATGGACTAAGCGCTGTCTTTTGTCAAGAGAGTTAGCAGCACACATTTTCTGGCTCCGGTCTGATGGGACCATCAGAAAGTCTTTCACTTTTCGCTGAATGTCCTGCCTCGGCAGACAATCTATGCAGGGAAGTGACAAGTTACAAGGCCCATTAGGCTTCTGAGAGCTGGAAGCTGAGCCTTGCAGAGTCACCACATCCACACACAAGAAACAACAGATAGAGGATGTTCCTTGAGAAGCTTTCTGCCAAACAGAGACAACTCTGCCTTGCCTCGTTCAAAGAAGCGGTCCCTGTCGTCTCTGAAAAACAGGGCACCCGCGTCTACAGATGAAGGGAGGCTGACTGGTCACGCTCGTTCTCTCCTGGAAACAAATGTCAATTGTGAAGGAAACCTGAAAATCACTGAAAGTGGGAGTGGTCTAAGAGTGTCCCTGGTGAGAGCCAAGGTCCCCAGAGCCATCCTGGCAGCACCCCCAGGTCCACATCCTTCACATTCCCACCTGACGTCATCGCCTCACAGGGGCCTCCTTCCGGCCACCCAGTTTAAACAGTGCCCCCCCTTCCATGCCTACCGCCCTACCTGGTCCCTTCCCAAGCACCAATCAGAACCAGAAATTACTGTATTATTATACTGACTACTTTGTTTAAGGGTGCTTTTTTTATCCTTACCCGAGGACATGCTTATTGGTTTTAGAAAGAAGAGTAGCGCGGGAGGGGGTGGGGTAGAAACATCGACGTGAGAGGGAAACAACCGTCCGCTGCCTCTCGCACATGAGCCAACTAAGGACTGAGCCTGCAAGCCAGGTGTGTGCCCTGACCAGTAACTGAGCTGGCGACCTTTTGCTTTATGGGACGATGCTCCTACCAACTGAGCCACACTGGCCAGGGCAAGGGGTGCTTCTTTTTTTGGGGG
>PVJD01005181.1:0-120011 GCA_004026545.1 Mormoops blainvillei | reverse complement strand
GCTGGTTGTGAATTATAGTGGCATAAGCTAGAACCTCTGCAATGAAGGGTCTTTCAGTGTTTCTAGAGTAAGCCCTTACTTTCTAGAGTAAAGCCCTTGTTTCTAGAGTAAACCCTTATAAGGGTTTATAACAGGAGTAAAATCTCTTTCCCGGCGAAAACTGAAATGAAAAACCTCAGGCGAGGAAGATAGATTTTTTCTTCTAATTACAAAATCTAAGTATTTTACCCTGACTAGTGTGGCTCAGTTGGTTTAGAGTCCTACTGCAAAGAGAAAGGTCGCTGGTTTGATTCCCGGTCAGGGCACATGCCTGGGTTGCAGGTTCAGTCCCCAGTCAGAGTGCTGACAAGAAGCAACCGATTGATGTTTCTCTCCCTCTCTTTCTCCCTCCCTTCCCCTCTCTCTAAAAATAAATAAATAAAAATCTTTTTTAAAAAATCTAAGTATTTTGACCCTTTAATTCAGAGGAGTGCAAAAAGTTGGTAGTAAGAAGTTTTATATTAAATATTTTCAGTGCTCAAAAAAATGCAGTCACTGTGATTCATAGGTCGATCACTCATAATAATTGACACTAAGGCTTTTATTAAGAAAACAGCAGAAAGATTAAATCTTGAAGTAAGTGTGGGGGAAAATGGTTACTGTGGAGACGCATTGATTTTTTTTTTTAGAGCAATAATGAAATTAAGAAAAAATAAAATGCTGTTGGCAACTTGTGGGGGAAAAAGAAAAAGATACTCCAAACCCCTCATCAAGGTTTCCCAAGAGGCTTCTCCCGCATCCCTCCAGCCTGAGTCTTGCCCTCTCCCATCAGCCCTCGGGCTTCCCTCTTTCACAGCATTTGCCCCAAGTGCACTTTTCTAGGCTTCATCCTCAGTGAGGGCAAGACAGAGACTTGATGCCTGGCTCATGGAGGCAGTAAACGAATGTCTGTTGGATCAACAGCCTGAGCTTCGAGTGTGTGAGGCACCATGGAGAACGTCTTTCAGATTTTTTCCATTTCCGCCTGAGCCTTCATTTTTGTGACATTGAGCATTCTGTATTTCTATGGAAGGGACTTAGGTATTGTGGCAAGTGGCTAAATTTAGAATCAGAAGATTTAGAAGAACTGAACAGTTTTGTGTGACATGATTAAGACCGGGAGAGTGGGGAGGGGTTACTTTCCCTGTACTAAGAAACTATAGTAGAAAGGAATGTCCCTATACTTAAAGCTTTTGAGTCTCAAGGTTCTCAAATGTTATGTTAATCAGTAAATGATGCTACGAGCATTTTGAAAATATAAATGTTATGTAAATGCTAATTTTCATAGGTATTTACATACCCCCTTTCTTCTGATAGAAAATAGTAAAAACGGCATTTGAAGGGTTGACATAATTTAACGACTTTGGTGTGCATTTCTGTTTCTTTAATAAGCCCCTGTGGAAATCGGAGATGGGAACATTATTTTGACTGTCGTTTTTCATGTGTTCATTTGCCCAGTTGGAGGACGGGGTTGGGTTCGGAGCTTAGAAAAGGGCGCGTGGTTTCCTGAGGTGTTCCAGGTTCCCCATTCATTCCGAAGGCTAATTAGCCAAGACTTAGGCAACGGCATTAAATGATTTCCTTCTCAACCAAAAGTTAAGCATTACTGTTTGACTACCCTGGTCATAGTTTTCACTGACTATTTTTCAGCTGTCCCTGGGTAAGGATTTCGGGAGTATAGAAGTACCTGCTTTTGTAGAATTATTAAGGAAACTCATAAACCCATTATAGTTCCTCTTGAGGAAAGGCTATATGCAAAATCACTATAGCAAAATGTAAAATAACTAATAAATATAAAATAACCGCATAATAGACACATAACTATACAGAAACAAAGACAATCATCGTTCAGTAAGTGCTTTAATCATAGCTACAGCACATTGATAAGAAGCTGCAAGGCTAGAGGTGCTGCGTGTCACCGTGGGATTCGGGCCATGGGGGGGACCCTAGTCCCAGCTGAGACAGGATTCACTTGGGGCGGGGCCCCACTGCGGCCAAACCCTCTTCTTCAGGCTTTTACCCCCGTGGCTGCTCAGAGCTGGGTTTGTGCAGATTCTGTACACACAGGTACACTGCAGCACACTTCCCAAGCACAGAGAGAGATGGGGTGTATAAGCCCTGGGCTGTCCTCATGGTGGAATGCTAGTCACCCTCCAGAAATCGAGTTCATGGGGGCATAGTCACTGACAGGGAAGAAACATTCAGGGGACATGGCTACGTGAAAAGCAGCGGAGAAGTACTATAGTATTTCACTTCTGTTCAAGAATAATCTAGTTTTATATATGTGAAAAATCTACTCTGAAATCTTGGTAGAGGTTACCTTTAAGTGAGGAGATTACAGGTGATTCAAATCTCCTGTAATGGTGTGTGTGTGCGTGTCTTTGTGTCTTTTCAACGTAAGCATAGGGTGTAGGCTAGAATCAGATTTTAGAGTGGGAATGTGTTCCTGGCTCTGCCACTTGGGTGACTTCTGTGAGCTACTTGACCTCCCAAAACCTCCATCTCCTGATTTCTCCGACAGGCTGATGGTAGTAGCTACTGAGTAGGGTTGTTCTGAACATAAATGAGATAGCCTACATGAAGTGCATAACACAGTACCTGGCACATGATGTGAATTTTTAAACCTTTTTTCTAAAAAGCATATTTTATGAATGGGAGCATACTCTCAAGGAAGGAAGGGAAGCAGAGGAGGGAGGCGGGGATGGTGGAGAGAGTTCGCTCTATAGATGCTGCCTGAGAATTCGAGCCACAGCAGGGCCCCCATGATGGGGGAGCCCCCATGCGGGGAGCCCCCATGCTGGGCCCCACCAGGGCTGGAACGGATTGCCCTGCTCGCCAATCTCTCCTTGGGGCGTAGGTCCTAAAAGTTACCCCCTCCTCTACCCCCTAGTCTCCCAGGGAAATTCTCATTTAAATTCTAAAGAGCTGCTCAGCTGAAAATGCCAGCAGTTACAAATATTGGATGAGAACAAGTTAAAACTGTCAGTGGGGGCTGAATCCTCCCTGTGGGTCTGAGGAAGAGGTTTGCAAAGGCAGGAGCTCATTTCTCACCCCAACTGACCGGCTTGAAGGTTGGGTCTGTGCTTCCTTGTGAAGCCAGACTCATGCTTTCCCCAGGGACCAGCACTGCTCAGACCCCGCAGACCCACCGTGGTGAGCAGGCAGCCCTTGACCGGAGGCGGTTGCATTCAACAAAGGGCGGAGGAGTGAATTGAATTATTCACAAAGCAAAGCTGATGAGAAGGCAAACGCCAACCTGAGAACTCAAGAGTCTGTACCCTGCTCTGGTTCCCTTAAGCGAATTTTCTAGAATGATGCTGAAGTGAAGACTGTTCACATTCACTTTGGGAAGACAATACTGAAAGAGTTTCTGTATCGCTTTTACCCTGCTTTTAGTTATCACCAAATGCAAATTGTGCTTATCTTTGAAATTAACCTTTCTCTGTCAGGCTTCTTGTGTTTTCTTAATTGACACAAGTCAATATTATAGTGGTTCAAATTTGGAAAACAGGAGTGTCCTATGTGCTGTTAAAACATGGCAACATGGAGCCCTGGCTGAGTGTCTTAGTTAGTTGGAACCCTGGCTGAGTGTCTTAGTTCGTTGGAGTGTTGTCCCATGCACCAAAAGGTTGGGGGTTCAATTCCTGGTCAGGGCACATACCTAGGTTGCAGGTTTGATCCCCAATCAGGGCGCGTATCAGGGGGAACCACTTGATGTTTCTCTCTCACGTTGATGTTTCTCTCTCTCTCCCTCTCTTACTTCCTCTATCTCCGAAATCAGTAAGACATTTTTTTAAAACATGGAAATTTACTTGGAACAATTTTTGAGGCTCCTAGTATAATCAGTAATGATAAGACTTATTCATAAGCAGAGTGGAGTTTTACATGATTAATTTATGTCTGTGAAATAATAACATTTGGAAGTTTAATTAAGGTTCTGAAGTTCCATTTGAATTTCTGAGTTTGGTAGTCATCTTATTCTGATTTGGAAATTCAGCAGTAAGTTTATATTCTGATTGGTGGTTACTGAGATCACACCTGAGAAAGATGTCTTGGTCAGGGACCGCTAATGGCTCAGAAGTTTCCATGAATTCAACAGACAGTGGGGGACCATCGACTAAAGGCATCATGAGAACCTAAAGTCTTGACTTTTGGAATCAGGAAAGTGGTGGGCTGTGCTGGGTTTTCCATAGCCCGTTCTCCAAAAAGATGGGACAATCCCTTCCAACACCTTCCTCCCTCACAGCAGGCAGAAATACACCCCAGTTATACTTGTCCCCTAAGTGATCGCTAAACCCACGGTTCTGTAAGAGACTTACATGTAGCTGCATGCATTCAAAGCTGATACTTGGCTGGGTGAATCTGCTCTTAGCTTAAGAACGCACTGAATTTTTCCCATGTATCAGTTCTTATCAGCATCTAATGCACATCACATATTCTACAGCTTCATTAATGCTGCTTTGTTTTGCCTCCTAGTTATCCTCATGTGTGTCTCCTGTCCGCATGGTCAGGGATCACCCCTGTCCCATTGTGAGTACTCTGGGGGCAGCTTAAGTGCCTGCTGGAGAAGATATCACCATCATACCAGACCACAGACTCGAAGGGCGCAGCCCCTGAATTCCTGTGCTCTCATACATAATGGTTTGGGCGAGCATTTTCTCTATCCCGAGACGTTCCATTCCCAGCCATAGGCTGACATTCCATAGCAGGTCAAATATGCAACTATTTCACCTCCAGTGGAGAACATATCCCTTCTTCATTTGTTGTGAGACTTGGAAAATGGTCAGAAATTTGGGAGCTTTAAGGAACACTGAAGAGCTGCTGCTACGTTTCTCCAATCGCATTAAACCCAGGAAATGCCAGCTGCTGGTCAAAATCGCCCAAGAAGTAGCTGGAATGTGAAGACATAGGACATTGAAGTGCTTCAGGTGAAAAAGCGAAAGCTCTATTGAATCATTAACAGAGTAGTGGTAGGATAGGCTAAATCACTTTTGTAGGCTTGGGCAGAGAAAGAAGCCCCATGACTTCGGATTTTGTGGGCAGCAGAGAGGCCTGTGTCCACAGAAGATCCAGAAAGGACCAGAGCTGACTCACAAGGTGTTCCCAGAATTCTGCGTCTCTCCTCCGTCTCTCCTCTATCTCTCCTCTATCGTCCCTTCCACAGTATCCCGAAAGCACGTGGTTGGTTGCATTGAATTGAATTCCCTGCTGTGTATGTAGAACCACCAGTGCTCAGTATATATTTGCTGACTTGAACTTCCAAATGAGACTGGATTTTGGCTCTCCTGCACCGACAGCAGGCCCCTGTGATAACAAACATCTCTTCCTGAATCATGCATTTCTTTGCCCTCTGGTTTAACACTGAGCCTTCCTGGTGCGTGTGTTCCCTCTGTCCCCGTGGCAGCAATGAAAAGCCACCTCATTTTATTTGCACTTCAAGAGAAACTGAGCACATCATTCATTCCTAGATTCCAGAAAGAAGTTATACAGGCTCTAGGCCCCTTCTTCTCTGACCGCCTTGGTCACAGACTCTCCTTAAACTACCTTTTCCCACCTGAGCTTACTCCCTGCCCCAGCCCAGTCTTTACAGTCGCGTAAGTCCCCAGCAGGCGCCTGTTCATATGTCCCCAGCAGGCATATGTGTTCAGTGTGTGCCAATCCACCACCGTGGCTCAGCAAGCCATCTGTTTGGCAGCTCCAAATGCCTCCTTTCCTCGTTTTCACTGTATTAGGAGTCTGTTTAATTCCTGAGGTAAAATTGCCCGAGCAACCATTTTTTTAATCACATGTGTGTTGACTCCTTTCTAGGTGCAAGTTTTTAAGGGGGTAAGAGAGCGAGACGAAGCACAGGCTCTGCCTATAGTCGATCACCAACGGGTGGGGTATATATTCCACTGTTGCCTTGCTAGAAAACCTTCAGATTGAAGGTAATAATGGGATTTCCTAAAAGTCTCTTTATTTATCAAAACATTCGCCACAAAAATAAAATAGTGTCAGTACATTTGCAATATAATTGTAGTTAGTAATAGTTGCAATAGTCAGGTGTTGTTCTATGTACTTTACCTGTATTTGCTTTTAACCTTCAAGCAGCCCTAGGATGTAGATACTGTTATTATTTCCATGTTCCTGATTAACTGAGACATAGAAAGGTAAAATCACATGCGAAGGTCCCATGGTTAGTGGGTGATAAAAGACGTCCGTTATGCTAATTCTTGGCAGAATGCCCCCCGCATATGATTTTGGTCAATACTATTGGATCTTTGTAAATTATATATTTAGCAGAGAAGTTAGACAATTACAAAAACATTCACCCTCTTCAGCTTAGCTCCTTTGCCTTTAAAATGAAATGAAATGAAAAAAAATTGTAAGAAATTCGATCATGGTATCACTCTCCATAAAATGTAGCTATTTTATAAGATCTATTTCAAAATTTGGCAAAGCATGGTCATTTGTTCTCAGCAATACATGCTGAAGAGTAAGAACTGGCACCACGCCTGGCCCGAGGTAAAAGTGTATATCATGATGAGATAAGATACTTAGGTTTCAATTCTAGCTCTGAACCTTGAGCAAACCTCTATCTATCATTCTCAATCATCCACCTGTTCATTCATTCTGTCTCTTAACAATATTTATTGGGTCCTTAAAATACACCACTGATGAAGCACTGACAGAAATAACTTGATCTGATTTGGATTTTCAAAAGTTTTTTTTTGGTTATTGTGTG
Source organism: Mormoops blainvillei (assembly GCA_004026545.1). Taxonomy (NCBI): domain Eukaryota; kingdom Metazoa; phylum Chordata; class Mammalia; order Chiroptera; family Mormoopidae; genus Mormoops; species Mormoops blainvillei. The sequence goes on along the minus strand of PVJD01005181.1, from coordinate 113,269 downwards.
GAGACTGGATTGGAGGGGAATCGAGGCAGGGAAACCAGTTAGTGGGCTGTTGAGTTACCCTCAGGCAAGAGATAAAGGTGGCTTGGGCTAGGGAAGGTAGAAAAAATAAATATATTTTAGAGGTAGAACTGGCAGACATTGATGGTATATTGGCTGTGGGGATGGGGTTAAGAAAAAGAAAGAAATCAAGAATTATCCACAGGGTTTTAGTCTGAGCAACTGATTGGAAGATGCTTTCATTTACTGAGACAAGAAAGATAATAGGATAAATGGACTGGCATTTGGGGAAAATAAATAGCTCTGTTTTGAGCATAGTAAACTCTGTTTTATGCTTATTAATAATGCAAATAGAGAGATTAATTTAGGTCTGACCCCCTCCTATGAGTCTCAAGCTCAAAGAAGAGTCAAGCCCTCAGATATAATTTGGGGGAATTATCAGTATAGAGATAGTTTTTGTAGCCACTGAGCTGAACAAAATTCTCACAGGAGTGAGTATAGAAAGTGGCCCACGTCCAAGTCTGGGGGCTTTCTAACATTTAGAAGCTTAATAGAAATGAGAAACTGGCAAGAGAGACTGAGAGGAGGAACAGGGAGGTAAAAGACAGGACAGAAAGGTTTGTCTTACTTTCCAGAGAAGTGAAGTTAGCTGAGAGTAGAGGAGGAGCCGTTGGATCTGGCAGCATAGTGATCTCTGATGAACTGAGCCAAGGGCACCGTCAGCCAGATAGACGGGGACTGAAAAATGATTGGGTAGGTGAGAAATTAGAGAGGAGTATGGATAACTCATTGTGAACATTTTGCTATGAAGAGAAACAAAGCAATGGAGAGGTAACAGTAGTGGGAGACAAAAATCAAACTTAAGAGGGAAACAAAAAGGATTGTCTCACAGTGTTGATGGTCCGTTAGAGACTTGTGATCATCATTCTCCATTGAAGTGGAGCACCGTGATTGTGAAGTGTTCTCCAGCAACGTTTAGCTGTTCTGGTGAAGGTTTAGGGAAGGCGAAAGGTTGCATTCACCTGAGTTTAAGACTTTTCCTAGGAAAGCATTACAGAGCAATGACCACGAAATGTCAACTTGATCAAGAGGGAAGGAGCCACAGAGCTGTGCAACAGACATTGACGTAGTGGAAGGCCAGTGATTTGCAAGTCTCAGTGATGTCGCAGTGAGACCCCGATGCAAGTGGGCCAGAAGGAGAGAAGGCCGAGGTCAGAAACTTTGAGCCTTAAAGTCAGCATTTTAAATGTACACTTGCTGGTAATAACAAAGTCTAGGATTCTATGGGAATAGGTTACCAAAGAGAAGAGGAGAAAAACATCAGTGGAGGCGTAAAGACCAAGTAGCCAAGGGGCGAGCGTGTTGAGTTACCCACGTGGTTGTTTGTGCCCGCAGCAGTCATTCAGGAGGTGGTAGGGAGCAAGAGAGGAAGCACTTAACCAGAGTCTTGAATGGCAGAGAACCGGAAAGTTAAGAAGGGGCGGCCACAGGCAGTAGTACTGGGGAATGCAGCCGCGTGGCATGAATTTTAATGTAGCTTGGGATTTTGAAAGATGAAGGAAACCTAATTTGGAAGTAACAAAAGAGATTAGAGAGAACTCTTACTTTACTGTCTAGCCCTGAGGTGGAAGTGTAAGAGATAAAACAGCTTCCCAATAAGGGGATTGCAGATGAGTTAATGGCCATAGAGTCACTGAGAAGGACTTTGATAGAATCGCTTGTTTCAGACTAATCCCCCTGCAGAGAAAATACAGTCACACAAAAGAAAGCTATTTGAATGTATGGAGCAATTGAGCCATCAGGCCCTTGTGGGGCCAAGATCTGAGAGAAGGAAAATTCTTCTGAGGATGAGGATGAACCCTGTATTCAGTGCTGGCTTTTCTTTTGAAGAATTTGTCAATAACATTTCAGGGAATAGAGGTCAAACAGAAAGTGGAAACCTGGACTTTGCTTGAGCATCACTGGACCAAGGAGACAAAAATTGGAATTTTTTAAAATACGAAGTCTATTATTCAATCAGAAATTACCAGACATTCTAAGCCATAGCGACAAATAACAGAGCCAAGCAAAAAGAGGAAACATCAAAGCAAATCTACAGAGATCCAGATATTGGAGAGGAACTTTGACATCACTGTAATTAACGTGCTTAGGGAAACAGACAGTGGAATGGGGAATTTCACCAGAGAACCAGAGTTTTAAAAAATCAAATGGAAAACCCGGGACCGAGGAATACAAAAGCCACAGTTTAAAGTTTCATAGTAAGATTTATTGCAAATTAAACACAACAGAACAGAGGATTTGTGAATTTTTGGTCAGTAAAATATATCCATAAAGGTATATCGCAGGGCAAAAAAAGATGAAAAATACAGAAAGGAGCAAAAGAAAGATATGGAACATGGTTAAGAAACCTAACACAAGTGTTGCTGGCATTCAAGGACTATAGGAAAGAGAGACTGGGATGAATATTCAAAGAGATATTGTCTAGAACTTTTCAAAACTAACAAAAGACACCAGGGTTATCTACAAATACCGAGAAAGAGAAATACAAAAATAAACGTACCTACCCATGTTACAGAAAACCTGATGGGAACCAAAGATAAAAGGAAAAAGCTTTTTAAAACACTGGGGGGGAAAGGACATATGACTTCCAAAGGAAAAACAATGAAACTGGTAAATGTCTTTTCAACAGAACTTACAGGAGCCAGAAGACAATGTAGCGACCTCTGTGAAGTGCTGAAAGAAAATATTTGCTAACCTTTGTTTCTGTACCCAGCAATCATGACCTTCAAAACTAAAGGCAAAATAGGGGTATTTTTATACAATCAGAAATGCAAAGACTTTATTTACAGAAGACATTAAAAAATAAGGTAAATGTTTTAGTCAGAAGGAAAATTACTCTAGATGTAGGTAAAGTGAGGAAGGGAGGAATGAAAACTTCAGAAAGGATAAATATGTGGACAAGTATAAGTGAAGGCTGACCATATAAAGCGATAGTAATAATGTCTCCTGGGGGTCCAAATACATGTAGAATTAACAGCACAAAAAGTAAGAGGGAGAGAATAGGGTCAAAATATCCAGGGTCTTTGCATTGTCCAGGATGTTGCAAAATTATCAATTTAAGGAGATCTCTAGTATATCAAGGAGATGGTTTACTATAGTCACTAAAAGAACAGGTTGGATAAATTGAAAACTAATTGCAAGATGATGTTTTAAATCTAGATATGTCAACAATTATATTAAATGTAAAATGTCTACATTCTCCTACTAAAAGACAAAATCCATAAGACTATATTAAAAAATATATGTATGCCGCTTACAAGAGACCCACCCTCTGTGTTAGGACATAGAAATTATGACAGCAAACGGAATGAAAAGTATCTTACATATAATATTAACCAAAAGAAAGTTAATAAAACGCTACTGATTACAAAATGGACTTTTTATACAAGAAGAATGATCACAGCTAAAGATGGCCATTTCATAATGATAAGAAGTCAATAAATGAGAAGCTATAACTATGCTAATTTTTATGTAAACCTAAAAACATTCCCCAACTATAAAAACTGAAAGCTGGCACAAGGAAAAAGAGACAAGTTTGTAATCATAAAGATTTGAACACCCTTAGTAACGAATTGTACAACCATACCAAAAAAATCAATACAGATAGGGGTATTTGAACAGTTAATAAACTTGACCTAAGTAACACAGGCAGAGCACTGCAACTTACGAATGCAGAAAATGCATTCTGTTCAAGTGGAATGGAATGTTTGTCTAAATAGACTCTATGCTGGGTCACAGAGTAAATCTTTTAACACATTTCAGAGCATTTGAATCATACGGACTGTTCTCTGGCCAGAGTGAAATTAAGTTAGAAATGGATAACAAAAATAAAATAACTAGAAAATCTGCAATTGGCTGGGAAAGAAGCATTTTATGACTAATTCCAAGTAATGATGAGTCAACAAAGAAATCACAATGGAGATAAGTAACTTTAAAAATTCTATTATAATAATATATCGGAATATGTAGAATGCAGCTAAAGTGCACAGAAGGAAAATTAGAGCCTTAAACGCATGTTTTGGAAAAGAAGAAAAGCTGAAAGGCAGTCACTTAAGCCTCCATTTGAAGAAAATTCCCCTGTAGAGCCTGAACCACTTAAGTCATATTTCAGGACTGTCGTGCCAGAGCTTTAAGGCATGGGAATAAATTCCCTTTCTGTTTGTGATAAAATTCAATTGCTGCGTTTAAAAAAAGGCAATTAGTTCTCACACCATATGAATGAATGTGAATAAAGGTTTCACGGTGTGTTAAAGTTTTTTAACCTCAGAAAGTAGAAAGGACAAAATATTAAACCAAAGAGCAGCACTTAAGGAAATGAAAAACAAACACAACATAGAGAAATTCGAAAAGCCAAAAGCTGATTTTTGAAAAGATTAATAATTTCATAGATTACTGAGGAACATGGTCAAGAGAAAAAGGGAGAAACGAAACCTAGCAATATCAGGAATGAAAAATGTCATCATGCAGATATTAGAGACATTAAAGATACCATAAGAGGATGTTACAAAAAACTGTGTGCCAATCAATTTGAAAACTTAGATGAAATAGATGAATACCCTGAAAACTACCTAATAAACTGACATTGTAAGTATTGGAAAACGGAGTCCTCTTATGGAATGGGTGGAGCCGTTGTAGGAATTCGAGGATAATTCATGTAAAGCCCTTAGTATTGGTCCTGACATATGTTCAGCTCTTGATGAATGACTATTATTATTAGACTAATCTTAGACGGTAGAAACAAGGTCACGGGATGCCGGCGAGGAAATGATTAACAGTATAGACTCACAGGCCACTGGCATCATTTTGTGAGCATCGGGGCGGGGATGGCATAAGAAACAGCCATGTGGAATTTGTAGGTCAAAGCAGAGCGCTCCTCACAGATTAGATGTAGGGGAAGGCGATGGCAGGATTGGTACCCAGCAGTAAAAAACAAGAATGTCACAGGCAAGGGCAGTTACCACGTTCTCAGTCCATTAAGAATGTCACACTGACGTGAAAATATACATGAAAAATATACCAGAAACAGCCTTGGAGTGAATAGGATGAATATAAAGGAAGGATATGTACAGTATTTATGTTACAGCTCTAACATGAAAACCTATTTATTTGTTCTTATAATAACTTTAGAAATTAATACATAGCTACCTTCATTCATGGCTTAAAAATATTGGTGAATTCTTTTGGTGTTTCAAAGGCACCTTTTCCTTGAGTTTAAAAAGTAGACAATGTATAAAAAGCTAATATTCTTAATATACAAAGACCTTTTCTTACTCAACTACCAAAAAAATGAACACAGAGAACTCACAAGGAAAAAATAATTATAACATAGCAACATAAAGCACACATAAAATAAGATTCTCAGCTCACACTGAAAGAAGTACAAATTAAAACAACAAACAGATGCAATTTTTTACCTGTCATATTTGAATTTACCTGGCCTTGGACAACTTATCCCCTCCGGGCTTTTGTTTCCTTGTTTATAATATGTGTATATGGATAGAGAGAAAGACAGAATAGAAAGCTAGATGGGAAGACAGACAGACAGACAGAAAAGTGATAGATAGACAGTTAAATGGGTATATATGGGCGGACTGTGTATAATGTTTATACAACACTGATTTCTTCTTCAAGGCCCTCGCTAATATTCCTAATACTTGTAGAGGTCCTAGAGAGAAATCATAGGAAATAAATACATTTTTTGGCCTGCGTGAATAGATACGTGAATGAGTTAGCGGACTGGCAGTGGTTGGAGAAGCTGGCACCTGACGTCCCTGAGCGCACTTATAACCAAGTGACCCCTGGGACAGCCAGGCCTGCCTGAAATTCTTTTTCCCACAAAGCTCGATTCCACAGTTCACTCATCGTAGTCAACACGGTGGCAGCTTTTGGTCAGTTGCTGTATTTGTCACCTCAGCACACCCAAATAACCAGGCTGTCAAGTCTAGGAAGTTACCTATGAACTTCTGTCTAATAAGATTTGAAAAAGATCGTTTGTCTGTTGGAAATGACAGTTGGTACAAGAAAAGAACCTTGTGTTCCAGTATTTTGCAAATGGTCTTTCATTTTTAGTTTTTTGGATTGAAGAGAAGTCCATGGACTCTTTAAGATCTTATAACTTTCGGGACTCTAGAGAGATAATCAGCAGGGTTTAAAGTGTAATATTTTTCAGTATGACAAAAACGTAACCTCACAATCCTATGTTTCTGTGGGCTGCTTTCCCTACATCACATAAACGCTACCAACACTATTGGTGGGTCTGTCTAGCAACGCCAGAAGAAAACTCAAACCTTTGTATGAAGTTTGGTAAAATTTACATTCTTTGAGGCTACCCTCTAATTCCTGGCTTGGTTTAAAGTAGGGCCATCTTAAATCCATTTTCTTTTCCTTTCTAAGGAAATCAACTGCAAATTCATTATTAAAATATATCAGTGCAAATCATACCTGAATTTGTCTTCTGTCTGGCATTTACCTTGTTATGATTATACTTTTTATAACTACCCAAGGTCTCTTCCCAGCACTGATCCTTATTGTGTCCTTTCTTGAGCTGAGATTGAACTTCACACAGGCAGTGGGCTGCCCCAGAAAGAGAGTCAACATCTATTGACAGAATGAGGAAAGAAAATAGAAGTTTTTAAGCTGATGTTCTTTCTTTTTTGGCCACTGATGATTCCCATTCTTCTTCCAAAATTCTCTTCCACCTCTCCTTCTTCTCTCTCATCAGCTAGTCCTTTCCACCCCATGACCTCCCTCTTCACTGTGGAAATTCTTCAGTGTTTCTGAGTAACCCTTTCTTGCTCTCCTTACGCCAGAGATGTTCCATTTTCTCTGCCTTTGGACCGAAAACTCCCTGACCTTCTTTATATACTTCCGTTCAGCCTCTGAAGAGCCATGTCTATTGGGGAGGAAAAACACCCACCAGCCTACCTTACCAAAACTAGAAAGCGACCATCTAAATTATGCATAAAAGCGTCAATTCAATTCCAAGGTCATTACATTTACTTTTAAATGGTCCGCAGGTCATTAACTGCCCAGACTGGGGCTTTCACGCACAGCTGTTGAAGGAGCTAAATACTAGAAATCACTAACCATGTTTGGGGGGAAATGCCTGGGGGAACAGGGGAGATGGGAATTAAACCCAGCAGTAGACAGATGAGCAGGAGGAAGTAATGGGGTCTGGGCGCTGCCTGGATGCGAGGGGAGACAGCGAGTATTCCAAGGTTTGGCCGGGCTATGCTGCCGAAAGATGGTGACCAGTAGAGGGATCTGTGAGTTAGGGCCGTGGAAACATTTCTAAAGACATAGGAGTTGTGGCCACCTGCCATGTGCAGTGTAATATAAAAGCTTGACAGCCAACTGGGAAAATCCTAAAGATGTTGGCAGTTGTTTATAATCCCCCAATTATGACACTAATAGTAATAAAAAAATGATGAATATTTATGGAGTATTAGGTGCCAGTTATTATCTCTTCCGTTTTTCTCAACAGCTTTAAGAAAACTATTCTATTATCATTAACATTTTGCAGATGTGGCTCTGAGAGGTAAAGTGACTTGTTCAAGGTGACAGGTTAGTAAGGGGTAGATGTGCCGATTGTCTGACGGAAAAAGACCCTCCATTTCATCGGTACCTGCTGCTGACTCAGGTAGATTCAGTTGCCTGTTGCGAGATTGTGCTTCTCATACGCACTTTGTATTGGTCTTAGGTAATAATTTTGATGACAGCCGGAGTAGTCGTAAGTGTTACAACCACCTGCCTGGCCACATGAGTAAGGGAAAGATCTTCAAAGACTGGATCAGGAGCCTCAGATAATTCCGATGGTCATTAGAAAATAAAATACTTTGTCTTAACAGATTCTGCAACAGGGCGGTGGCACAGGCAGGAATTCTGGGTCAACGAGTCCATGTAGAGAGGGTGCCATGGGACCAGGGACCCTGTGTCCTGGGTGTGTGGCCAGGACCATGCACCTGTTCTCACACCTGCAGAGCAGCTGGAAACAGCAGAAAGGCTTAAAGGGATTCCCTCCATGATCACAGGGCAGGCATTCAGGGGTGCATACAAAAGTGAGGCAGTAAACTGATAACCTGCGCAGGGAGCCTTCTTTCCCCTGCCAACCGCAGAAAATATTTTTCTTTACCCATTTTATGAAGTCCTCCAACTTTGATGTAGAATAGAAATCAACTCAGATACCAGCACGCCTTAGCAGGTGGACTCACGAGAACTCAGGAGACTTAGTTGAGGATGGGGTTGGCTGTAAAACCTTAAAAAGAAACTGTCTCTGAGTTCTGTGATCATGGGAGATCGAAAGAAACCGATTACTATCTCATTTGGAATGGACAGGAACATTGTGATTTTTTTCTCGAAGAGGACGAGTCAGTGTTCAAACTGTTGGTTCTCAAACAAACTGAAGTACTGGACGTTTCGTTTAAGTCATGTTAGTAAGTCCTGTCAAACTGCCTGCGTTTTCCTTTGGTATGGCTTTTGCTTGGAAGGGAGCCAGATTTTCAACTCTCTATAACCATATCTCCCACCTATAAAAAACATTTTTCTTCTAGTTCATTTCCTTTGTGTGGCTGGGTCCTTCGCAAACCTAAGGTGTTTACTCAGAATTTGTTCTGGAAATTGCACTGATTTCCTTTGGTTCGTTATTCACAGAAAGGACAGACCGGGGTGGGGGGCACTTTAAAGTGACAGGTGATTGCAAACACATTCATTCTTCACCCATTCATTCAATTATTTCATATTTATGAACCCCTAAAACATGCCCAGCACTGTGCTCCCTGCTGGAATGAAAGACATAAACAAAACCCAGCTCTTCGAGGATCTCTCATGCTTCTTTTTTTTAGTATTTCATTTTTTTCCCCTTTAGCTTTTGTTTAGGAAGAATTCTGAACAGGGACCTCCTTAGAGGTCAGTCTCCCCTCTGATAGAATGTTTTTGCACGGGCAACAGCTCTGTGTTGTGAGAGCAGATGGGATTCTCACGTAGCTCTGGGCAGGAGGGTGGGAGAGCCCTGAATCTGAAGTAGGAACCCTGAGGCTCAGGTACTTCCTACCTGTGTGTTCTGACAGGACAGCCATTCGTGGGGCCTGTAGAGCAGCCTCTAAGACCCTGGTGGATAGCACGCCAGAGAGGGAGTGAGTTTTCTGTAACCTTTGCCATTCTTTGCAATAACGAGAAAATACTATACAAATACAAGGAAGCAATGCTGCTAATCAGGTTAATTACTATTATCATCTTTTCTCTTTTAATGAGGAGCTGAGCACTTCTCTTGAACTAACTTGAACGGGCCCTTGAAAATGTTAAGATCGTATGGTTTTTTCCTATCAATTATATATGCTCAAGTAGAGGGAAAAAAATGGTGATATGAATTTAATGTTCTATATACATATTTTCCCATAAGATATGTAATCTCCAAAATTATATACCTTTGTCCCTCCAAGTTGTAAACACTATTTTAAAAGTTCATCATTTCCTGAAGGAATTTATCCTTAGATGGGAAAACATAATGGTACCCTGACAACAATAAGAAAATGCCTATGAACCGGAATGTTCATATGGCGGGGCTTTAAAGGCAAGAGGTCTCAGCCCAGTTTCAAGGGGCTGGAGTCTGGGATGCAAAGCGGCAGGAGGAGGGAGGCGCCTTTCCTGAAAGGAGAGCGTTCCATTAAAGCCGACGCAAGGCTTTGATGCTCTTGATGTGGCGCTAGAGAGAGCATGCGACTTATCTTTCTATTTTTTAACTTAAAGAACAATTTATATGCTTTCTTATTTTTGTGATTATAAAAAAACATGTTTGCTTTTTTAAATTCAGAAAATCAGAAAAGCATAGACATAAAAATAGTACTATCCCCATTTTCTTTCCAGAGATAAGTACCTTTAACATCAGGGTGAAATTTTTTCCAAATATTTTCAGACACACAGACACACACCCCTCGGAATATTTTTCTATTTGTCTAGATTTGTAAGTTCTTAAGTAAGATTTTATCATTGTTTTTGATGTATTTATATTTTTCATAATGTATATGGATTTTTAAAATCCTGATTTCTAGCCAATTATTGATATTTCAAAACAAAGTTACTTGATCTTTTATCTAGACACCTTGTCTTTTTTTAATTCAAGAATGTTTTTGTTATACTCTGTTGGACTTCTCAGGTATAATATTCAAACCACTAGCAAAAGAGAGAATTTTATCTCTTCTGTTTCATTATTTATCATTTTTTTCATTTTAATAGAAGTTTTGAATAATTTAATTATAGTGAAATTACTGTGTATTCTTAATCATAATAGAAATAGCTTTACAGTTTCACCATTAAAATGGAATTTATTTGTATTTTGGCAAATAGTCCACATTATATTGAGATATTTTCACTTATATATCTTTTTAACGTATATATTGATCTACAAACACGTGTGTCCACTCTCCTGAACCTCCCAATATAGCTCTATCATCTTTTTTTGTTGTTAAATCATTTTTTGCTGTTTACACTGAATATTATTAAAAACTGATCTACGTACAGTGATCACATTTCCTTTCATACATTTTTTCCCTTTAGTTAATAATTCTATGCACCTCCTATTAAATCATCTGAAAACACAACATATAACTTCCACATAATTTGATGCATCAGTCTATTGTCTTACTTGCTTTTCCTTGGAGACCCTTCCCAGACCCCTCCTCCAGTGTGGGGACTGTCCCACAAGCTGTCTGGGCTGTTTGTTGCACAGGGACTTGTCCGCACCATCGTGTGGGTTTTCAATCTGTTTCTGTCTTACAAAGAGTCTCCTACAGGTTTTTTCCCTTTTTTCCCCCTCATTATGTTGGAGCCAGTAACTTCCTGAGAGAGGCTGGGCTTCCGACCTTTTATAGCTGAAAATATGTTTACTTTATCCTCAGTCTTTGTTAGCTATAGAAACTTATTTCCCCTGAGACAATGTCTTAGTTTTCATTATTACTGTTAAAATATCTGGTATAAGTCAGATTTACTACTAATCCTTATATGTTCATCATTTTTTTATTTCTCTCTGAAAGCTTTTAGAATCTTGTTTATCACTGATGCTCTGACAATTTACCATGATGTGTTTGGGGGCTTTTAAAATTTCTTACCCAGGAATTGGTAGGTTTTCATAATTTAGACACTTGTGTCCTTCAGTTCTTAGACATTTTGCTTTATAATTTATTTTATAATTTCTTCTCCTTTGACTTTGTTTCTCTCTGAAACTGCCACATTGGATTTTGAATACCTTAGTCAAAATCTCTGATTTCTCGCTTTTTTTTTTTTGCTTACATTAATCATCCTTTTTTCTACTTTTAGAGAAATCCCTTCATTTCCCTTTGAGACTGATGGAGATATTAGCTCCCCAGATAAATCCTTCATGCATCTACTTTCCAACGACCATCTCAATTTCTCTTTTGTTCACTCTGTGTTGCAAGTTACTGCATTTGAACTTCTAATCGCTGTTTGAGTGTTCAGTACTGTCAACCTTATATTAGATCGCCTTGAATGAATTTGTACTTTGGATTCTTTTAACTTCTAAGAAAATGTTCTTGTTCTTAGATTATTCTTCTGAAATATCTCCTCGAATGCCCTTCAGAATTCCCGTTTCTTCCATTTGATCTACCTCACTGGTAGCCACACGCTTTTCCTCCTTGACGGGCCTCCTCAAAGCAGTGGACTTGTGTTAGATGACGTGTTGTGTTCAACGTAAGCAGGCTCGTTGCTGCAGAAGCCTGGAGGGTCAGGCTGTAGAGCCTTCTGGCTCTACGGGGATAGCAAACGGCAGGGTAAATAGAGTAATATGGGCTTTGCCAGGAAAGCAAACTCCTCCAAAGATACTGAGTCCCCATCCTATGTGTCCCTGCCACAGCGCTGGGCTCTGACAGGTCACCTCTTTCCAGTGAGCACTGACACCAAAACAGAAGCCTCCAGAGTGTTCCTCATTCCCCACCCCCCATCTTGGTGGCTATATGAATAGCGGTGACACCTCAGCAGAGAGGGGTAGGAGACAGGAAGTCATAGCATATGCTCTGGCTTCCGCCCTCCCAGACCCCATATTTTAGTATAACTGATGAACCACTGTAGATCATATTGTTCCTTATGCGTTTTGAGTGTGAAATTTTTCCTTTGTGTGCATAATTCAGAAAGAATAACTTATGCGAATTTTATTTTTAACTAGAATTTTTCTTTTTTAAACCTAGTAGTTTCTTAAATCAACCATTCCTATAAGTAGCTAAACTGTTGGACTATAAAGCAATAATCAAAGCATAGTATCTTCCGAGAAGCAGAATATTCTAGTTATAATAAAAATGTGTGGGAGAGAGCAGACAACTGGAAACTATGGTTGTGAATCTAAACCTGTAGACAAAAAGCAGAGTGTGAAACACAGCCTGTGAGAAATTCGCAACCATTTTGATGATGTTTGAATAGATATGTTAAAACTAAAGCTGACGTGTGCCCTAAGATTCATTTTCTTTCCCACAACTGGAACATGTAATCGATTATCTTAAAATTTTTCTGAACACCAGTCACTGAATGACTTGAAAGCAGAGTTTAGTCATGACGAGTAATTTTTACCCTTTGGTGTCCCTTTCACCGTCAAACCAATGGATTCCCAAAATGTTGCTAATTAAATTGATTAAACTGTACTGGTTTTATTAAAGCTCCCAAGAATAGGCTAACTATGACCTTTTTCATTGCTCACACAAATCAATATATTCAAAAGAAGAAGCACTTGATTGATGAGATGGATTTCTGCTGCAAACTTTGCTTTCAGGAAAGATCTGAAAGCCTTTCCAGAAATCTATAATTATTGATGCTGATGCATTTCCGTTTTATACACACTTGAGGCTCATTAATACTCTGTATAAAAGCTGGTAATAAACTCATTTTTATAATGCTCTTAGGGATACATGCACGTGTAATCAAATATTTAAAAACAAGACAATGGCTACATCAGAGGCAACTCATGAGGGCATGGGATCAGAGAAATTCACAAGCAGCTTGAATGCAGAATTCCAAACCCTTGGGGCTGTTGGCATGTGGGCAGGCTTAGTCTTTGTTGTGGGGGCTAGTCTTAGTAGAGGCAGCATCTTTGAACTCTACCCACTGGATGCTAATAGCACTCCTGTCACTAGTTGTGACAACCAGAAATGTCTCCAGCTATAACCCCATGTCCCCTGGGGAGAGGGGGGAAGAACTGCCACATTGGGAAGCACAACTTTAATAAGATCGTGAAGGTTCTAGTTTTTAGTAGGGTTCACAGGTGTCTATGTAGATGGTGCTTCCTAATTTACTTGTAATTTACATATATTCTCTTGAATCTGTAAAGGTTAGGGCATAAAATGTATTAAAGCTGCTGATAATATGCTGTCAACAGGCAACTTTCTAGAAATAAACCTGGAGGTAGAATTTGTTTGATTTTTATCATGCTGATCTGTGGGGAATGTGGAACTTTATTTTTCACTTTTTAACCACAAGGTCCTGGCATGTTTCCTTTTGTGTCAATATGATGAGTATTTTAATAGGATGTTTATTTTAAATCTTCAAATTTTGAAACATTCAATTGTGCAATTTGTGCAACTTGCTGAAAATTGCATGTTTTCAGGCTAGAACCAAATGTTTTTCATCAAATATTGAAAATATGTGTATATATAAAGGTTGTGGGACTCCTAGAATTATGTGTACACAAAATAAAGTACAAAATTATCTGATTAATACCATAAAAGTAACAGTGGAGAAACAGAACCCCTCCGAAACCAGCTTAAATACCAAGCAATTTATTGTAAAGATTTAGAGGAGGGCAAGAGTCACAGTGGAGCTTGTCTGAGGGGATAGACGTCCATGGATGCTACCCCACCGGCTGGCTCATTCCCCATTTGCTCTCTTGGAAGGACATTATCTTCTGTCTCTTCTCCTCATATACCTGGTTCTCCTCTCTCTCTCTCTCTCTCTCTCTCAAGTTTGCCTCTCCTACAGGCTTGGACAGTAATGTTCACGCCTACATTACTTCTCAGCACAGCTTTTGTTAATTAACTTACCTGTGACTCAATATTTAAGTCCCCCGAAGAGGGAATTGTATTGGTTTAGCTTAGGTCAGGTATCTATAGCTTGTTCATCAGCTGTGGCCAAATAGAGACTAAATAGATTGTCTTTATACCTAGATCATCCCCCTCTGCTCACACTGTCCCCCTCTGCTCACACGGGTGCACCTTGCACTCTAAGGAGAGGGTGTTGACCAGGAAGAAATGGTGAACATCTAAGTTCTATGTAAGATCAGCTAACAAAAATATCCTGTGGAGATTTTGTTTCTCTTCTGAGAGAGAAAGAGAGAAAACTGCTACTTATATAGGAGATACATCAGATTATATAAATTACATATAGGAGGTACATAGATCACATAAATCTAAACATAGGTAGAATTTAAAGTCATCTGTACTGGAATTAAAAATTAAATTCTTCAACCAAATGTCTTTTGAGTCGCTCACCTCCCCCTGAGTTATCCTCCTGGTGGGTAAGGGCATGCGAACGTCCCAATGCTAATCTTCAAAATCTCTACCATTCATTCCATTTGGGAAACTGCTTTCATATCAATCTAGAGAGAATGCGACATTTCTGGAGCCCCAAAATGGGAATGATAAATCATGGATTAACTACCATTCTTTTTATTTTTTTATTTTTTGTATTTTTAAGTTGACGATGAAGAAGAATCACAAACATAGTCACATCCTAAAATTAGCATAATAGGCACAGGCAGAGGAAGGATGGTCCCCGTGGGTCTGCACTGTGAGAAAGTGAGGGTGGCTTCAAGCTGCTCCCATGTGCTGTCATCCATAACTGCGTCATGCAGGAGGGACAACGAGGTACCCTGAAATCTGCCTGGAAGGCAAACATTAGTGCTCTTGCAGAAAAAACAGCTGTAGGTGAGGCAGTTGCTAGTTCCACGAAGCAGGACGTGGGACAGATGATATGCCAGTCTGATGCTGGCAAGTCTTCCTAGAGGAAGGCTCCAGAGAATATGTGGGCAGCTTGATTCTCCAATGTCGTAAGATGAATTTCCAATTCATTGTCACATTATACATTTTTTTTAAAAATCATTTTTAATTCATACATAACTTTTTAGTTAACATTTTCGTTTTCTCTATGAAATTTCAGGGGAGTAGTCTTGTCACTGAAATCATGTATGCACAAAATAAAATACAGCATATTCTGGTTAATACCGTAGAGTAACTTGGAAAAGAAAAGTAACATCTCTGAAACCTGGAGCATTTTCCACTAAATTGCAACAGAGCATCTCTGTTAAAGCTCAAGGGAGTTGTCATAGCAGGTTGGGGTTTCCTGATTTTTAATGTTTTACTTCCTAAGAATGATGTAAAACATGGAGACTACTCACACACACTTTATCTTGATTAGCAACCGATTAAGACCTGATTACCCGCCACCACATCAGCACATCTGTAGCTTTTTAAAAGATTTAATTAGGACTTCCCAGATATCGTGAATATATTTTATTCACAGAAACAAGTACATACTTTGATTTTTCACTTTTGGCATCTGAAAACATTAGTTTGAATTGTTAATAATTCTATTAACCATCAGTTAATCCAATAGGTGATCAGGCTGAAATAGGAGGGTCTGCAGGAATTCAGATTCCCCGCCCACTGCCAGTCTTGTGCAACCATCAGCCAGGGGCCCTGGTGTGTCCCAATTGTGTGACGTGTGCCTCTCCCCTGGTGTCCTAGGGCCTCCGCACACTGGGTCATAGGCTGCAAACAGAGAGACTGGCGCAAGATTATTTTCTGTACAAAATGAAATCTAAGCAAATGAAAATTGGTTAATCAAACTTAACTAAATACATTTTCAAAGCTGTTGAAAAAAAATGTATTTATTTTGAATTAAGCCCATTTTTAAAGATATTCTGTAACTGTATAAGCCTACAATATTTAATATTTATATAAAAATATACGTGACCACCTTTGCTGATTAGAATTCTAGCATAATACTAGAAAATAAACTGAAATTTAGTTTGTGCAAATAATACAATAAGAGGTGCGTTCGAGACTTTTCGTAGTTAAATGTGTTTTATAGTCAGAAATATTAGATTTTAGATTTAACCATCCCTTTATAAACCATTTTTTTAAAAGTAAGATGAGTATAATGTCGATAACTAACCAACAAAGATATTTTAAAAGTGCCTGTAAAATAAATCATTTTACATAAAATATTGAATAATATGCTTGTAATAACCTCAGGGACATGTTGAATATGACTAAATACATCTCTATCCAGGTATAAATTAAGATAAAAGCATATGTCCTTACAGATAGCTGGAGAATAAATAGACAGAAAAGAAACAGACAAATAGATCATTCTTAATTGGGAAGTGATATTCTACAACCATCGGCAGAAAAATAGTTTTCCAGATGTATTATCAGGTATCTTTAGCTGATTATTTTACGCCATGTCCAGGAGTTTGTTAGAGACTAAAATGGGAGAATAAAACATACCACGGGGGTTGTTGTAACACAGTTATCTTGGCGCGGGGCAGAGAGAGATAGATGTTCGATAATGGGAGCTACTGCTATTACCTGTCACTTGATCTCTACATACAGCTTCTAAGCATTTTAAATATTATGCTTCATTCGGTGTGCCTAGATTTTAATCAGACACTTTAGGTCTTTTGTCCCTGATGTCACCTAGCACAGCAAATGTCACTGAAGGAAAGCCATTGATCCTTTATGAAATAATTTTCGGCATCAGTAAGTGCCCGCAGAGGCTCTCGATGCAGGGTGATCAGAAGGTCACAGGGTGGGCCACACAAGGCCCGTGGTTCCTGAAATCCCACTCTAGGCTGAGTTGCCAAGTGAATTAATGTAGTACTTGCAGGGTGACAGAAATGCAGTGCGGGATGGAGGCGTCAAAATGGACAGTCCCCATTTAACCTTTCAGACAGGCACAGTGTTCCCTCCTGTGGGCCCGTGGGCTGTGGCTGCAGGGGACCTGGGCGAGACCAGGTCGGGAGTCTAAGGACTCATCGACAGCCCACTGCAAGGCAACAGCTGGTCAGGGGGTCAAATTTCAGGCATAGAGTCTGTTCCGGGCCAAAAGTGAGGGCCAGCGGATGTCACGAAGAATTCAGGATGTTTCTAGGCAGAATCAGAAAGCAGGCGGAAGTGACCTGACCACAGGCACGTGTTGAAGGTGGAATCCGAGGCAAATGCCAAGGTCACTTTCCTTGCCTTCCTTTCAGGGGCAAGAAAAGATGCTTTCTTCAGTGCTGCCCAGGGTAGCGCCGTTGAAGGACATGGCCGGTTAAAACGACCTGGACTCTGCTCTGGGTTGAATTGTGTCTCCCCAGAAAGACAAGTTGTATGTAACCTTATCTGGAAATAAGGTTGCTGCAGATGTAATTAGTTAAGATGAGGTCATACCGTAGTGAGATGAGCCCTTACGCCATATATGACGAATGCCCCCATAAGAAGGGAAAACAGACACAGGGAGATGTTAGGCGGAGACTGGGGTGACGCAGCTGCCGGCCAAAGGTTGAGGGCCACCACCAGGAGCTAAGAGGCCGGGAGAGAATGTCCACTACAGGTTTCACAGGGAGCATGGCCCTGCCGGCACCTTGACTTTGGACTTTTAACCTCCGGAGCTGGCGGGATAAGTTCCCGTTGTTTTAAGCCACCCAGTTTGTAGTGCTTTGTTACTGGATGCACAGGAAATGAATACGGTCTCTATAGACAAATGCAGCCCCCTGTCTGCAGGGGCACTTGGCATCTGTGTGTCTGGGGCATGCCACACCCTCTGCGCATTGCCATGGTAACCACTTAGGCGATCGAGAGTCTGCTAGGAGAGGCAGCTGTTCCTCCGCTGGGGCCTGTACCTGTCCTTTGGGTGTTCCTATCTAGGACGGCTGAAGGCTGGGGCACATGCCCCCTCACTTCTAGAACTCGCTCCGCCCTGAGAAAACCGGCCGGGGTGCTCGCACGCTCTCGGCCCTCTCCCAACACCGTTGGTTCTCGGCGTCCTCCTGCCACAGAGCCCAGATGCATTCTTCACATTTCCTCAAGGGTCCCAGCTTAAATTTACAGTGTAAATCACTCCTCCTTTCTGGTATCCCGGAATGTATCTTTATGCACACAGTGTCTTCTTCTAGTCATGAAGATTCTGGCAATAAAGTGGGCTACCTGGATACATCCTCTTCATCAATATTGTGTGTCAGACAGTAGCTTCGTTCATTAAATGTGTGCGTGTAGGTCTTTAACTTTAAAGAAATGGACCTGTAGCAGAAATTTCTTTAAATGGCTTTGCATTCAATGGACCATAGAATTGTACGTTTGAAACCTATATAATCTTATTAACCAATGTCACCCCAATAAATTTAATTTAATTTTTTTATTATTCAAATTTAGCTAATTTCTGAAAAACACATTGGGTGTTTCATCATTTAAAATAGTGAAAAAATAACTCGTTCCCCATTAATACAAAAACACTAACCAATATTTTTTCAGTCTAATTAAAACATTTTCGGACACCTATTTAACAGGTCACCAAGAACTTTTACACAATAGAAAGCATTTAAAACACCCGTTACTTAATAATTTCATACTCATGTCATTGCCGGGTGTGTTTTTGTGCAGTTTACAATAACACGATAAATATTAGATGTAGATTATAATTCAACACTGCAAGAAATGTTTTCTGCAATATAAATGAACAATGCAGAAATCACACAGGTAAGATACTCAGCTGCCTTCATGACACACCAACCTCGCTGACCCAGAGCCACAAGGAGACGAAGAAACTGTTGGCAGGGCCGAGGTTCAGAACCTCACGGACAAGGCCTACAAAACAGATATTTTATGAGCCTTGCTGCAAACGTTCTGTTACCTCTTCCAGGGGACAAGAAAAAACTTACGGAAACTGCAAATAAACCAGTTGTGCTAGTTTAAATATTTTTTAAAGAGGAAAAATAAGAGAGAAGTTTAAATGTGTAGCCCTGAGGCTTGACAATTGATTATAGCATGTCGTACTTAGCACAGTTGGTTACATTCAGCTCTTAAAATGCTTGTTTAAAAAAATGTTAACAATAGTCTGAGTGACCTAGTTAACCCTTCTAGGTTGTATGTTAAGACTTGAATCATTATCGCTTAAATTAGGAACTATCAGATAAAGAAAGGTGAGGACGAGACCAAATCAAAATCAAATAATGACGAGGAAAAATGAAGTAAAAGCAAGTAAAAGGGTAAAAGGTGAAAATTTTTAGAAGGCATGAGGTGGTCATTTTCATGTTGAGGAGAACTGTAGCACCAAATAGGACTGATCGTTTTGTTGGTCACAACATTGCATGAAAACGATTCCAAACGAAGAAGAAAGAGCACGGTATACCCATCGCTCCCTCGGGATTTGAGTCAGATCTGACCCCGGTCGCTAAGCAGAGCCCCCTCTTCCTATCTGCAGGAAAATGCTTTATTCTTTTTTTCTTTCCTTTGTATTCTTTCTGGGAACCAAATGACTCCTCGGGGGCCTCCTGTGCACCAAACTAATGTAAATATTTGCCCTCCCTGAATTGCGATCAATGGGGACCGTGACACTGGGGCTGGTCGGTGACTGATGGCTAGCTCAGGACCTGACGTGATGTCCTTGCACTCCTAGGAGCCGAGGTGACCTACATGAACATGACCGCCTACAACAAGGGCCGGCTGCAGTCCTCCTTCTGGATTGTGGACAAACAGCATGTCTACATCGGCAGTGCAGGTTTGGACTGGCGCTCTCTGGGACAGGTAATCTTTCCACATTATAAAAACTCGAGGGCTTCATCAGCATCCCAACTGCCACGGCCGTAAAGCACTCAGTCGCCTCCACTGTGGTTGAGGGAAATCAACGCTGCATGAACTTTGAACGTCCCATTAGTTCCCCTGCATCTGTAAGTCAACTGCTCGCCTACTGGAGACTTCTCTCCCATCGACAGCCACCCCTTCTCCTCCTCCTCTCCATACTTAGCACAAATGCCATCTCCTACCTTGTCCACCTTTTCCCATAGTTCTCCATACTTTTGATTGTGTTATTACACTTAATTGTTTCTGTTCAATTAGCTTCCCTTTCAACTGTGCTTGACTGTGTGGGATTTTTGTTGGTCTACTTCAATGAGACACAATATTGCACAGCAGGGGCCTTACATGAGAACAGATTTTAATTTGAGCAGAGTTTTGTGTGTGACGCTAACAACTACATGAGGCATTGTAATACATTCTCCAAGTGTCAAAATCAACCCGAATCATCAGCCTTATATTTTTGTCAAGTTTTCTGGTGAAATCAGATTGTTGCCTTTAATCTATGGTAAATAGGAGAAATAATAAAAATAATAACAGCAGCTCAGCGTTTTGAGGGATTTCTCTGTCCTAGGCATTCTTCTAAGCAGTTAAAGAGTATGAACCCATTTCATTTTTATAAGAAGCCTTTGTTGTAAATTCTACTATCATCCCTTTATTTTACAAAGACGAGAAGCTAAGACACAAATGAGCAGCTTACCCAAGGTCACCTCCCAGGAAATGGCAAAGCCAGAATTCAGACTCAGGCACCCTAGCTCCAAACCCCTCCCTCTTACTTCACTGCTAATAATTTTTAAAAATTAGTTACCTTTATGAAGAATCACCTTCTTCCATGACGTTGCTGTGATGCTAAGCTATAGATCTCCTCTCTCACAATACTTTAAGAAAAGCTAACACTATTCATCAGAAAGAGCCTTCACTCATTCACATCTTTCTGATTCCAAACCCAGGATGACAGCATAGCCAGAAGGGGAAATGGCTCAGCCCTTGAGTTCTGTGAACTCAACGTCTGGGTTGAATTCAGCAACGAGGAAGTCAGTATGTTTTTGCTTCTCCCTTCCTGCCCTCCAGGGGTTCAGGGTCATCCCCTAGACTCCATGGCCACTGGGAATCCTGAGGGAGGAAAACCAGCCTCCACAGGCTTTACCATAAAAGGGTCTGGGTTTGTAAGTCTCAGGAGCCCCTGAAAACACCATCGAGGAAACAAACAAACAAAAGAAATACAGCACTAACAAAGCAAACAAAAGACTAGCTAGTGTGTGAAGTAGAAAGAAAAGGACACACCTGTCCTCAAACCACAGGGCTCTGGAGACGGAATTCTCAAATAGGAGAAGCTGGGAAAGAAAACGTGAAAATCATGTTTTCAGAAAAAGTTACCTTTATAATTTTTTTTGAACATGCCCTTTTAAATGAACTACTAGCCTGGAGTTGAAGGTGGGGTTCAGTAGGTTCATTGATCATAAAAACCTGGCAATCCTGGAGTAGAGGAGATTTTTAAATAAGTAATATTTTAAAAAATAATCGAACAACCAGGAACATGCCATTTAAACTCTGCTCACGTGTATTTTAATCTTAGTCCACCCTTAGTTCGTAGAGACCTAAACGGCTTTGGGGCGCACAAGGCCCAGAGAAGCTGAAGGAGCTCCTTCCAGCGACTGCCCGTCACTGGGCTGGTGGTAGGACCGTGCAGCCACCAAGATGGGACGTCACAGCGACCCAGCCACGGGCCCAGACCTTGTCCTGGAGCCTGGATAGGGAGAGAAAACTGACCAGCCCTGATTTGGCTTGGCATCTAGACTCACTGAAGCTTTTCATCTAGGAAATTACCTCAGACAATCAGCCTAGTGTTTTCCAAGGCGTGGTCCATGAAATGCTATTTCAGTGACATGGAGGGTCATTACCTGAGAAAAGGGCTCTCTACACCCTAGGACTGAGAAACTCAGCATTTAATTTAAATATGTTTCTTCACTATCAGATTCCTTTGAGCTTTTCATATGCTAATGAGCTTTGTGATTCTCTAAGAGGGTTGAGAGTCTCCAACATTCATCAGGCCTTTTTTCATAGTTAGTTTTCTGGGCCAAATATTCCCTGAAGCCTACCTATTTCCAGAAATGGTGGTCTGAGCCCATCCTCCCCTTTTATAGATGAGAACACTGAGGCACAGGTCTGGAGGGCTGGGTGGATACTAGGTCAGTGACGCATGGCCCCTCATAGCTTCATGGCAGGCTTTAGGACTCTCAGGCAAATAGTCTTTTTACTACAACACGCTACCTTAGGAAAAATATGCGATTCTGAAACTGTGAGCAATAAGGTCTGTCTCCTTAGCAACAAAGGAACTGGACCACTGGCAAGCTAGGGCTTATGTGTTAAAGATAATCAACGGACAGTCATTGCATGTTTACTGTATTCCAAGAACTGTGCTAATCATGGTAGAGAGTTTAAAAAAGAAAACATAAACCCATAAAACATTTAAAGTGCGCTTTGAGAAGCAACGTATTTAAGCATTCCTGAAAGTGAACATGATCACCGAGGATATTTGCCAAACAGGGCTGGCAACGTAATTTGTGGGACCAGTACAAAATGAAAATTTGGGACCACTCGTTTAAAAAAATTATCAAGAATTTCAAGATGGCAAGAGCAGAGCATGAAGTCAAGCACAGGGCCCTTCTAAGTTAGGGCCCATCTGAGCTTGGGGCCCTGTGTGACTGAGGTCACACATTCATGAACCATGCTGCTGCTCGAGTGGGTTAGCAATAAGTATTTTGGGGGCGTGGGAAGAGGAAAGTCTCTGCGGAACAGTGAAGGCCACAGTGAGGAGATGGGATCTGAGCTGAGACTTAAGGAAGGGATTTGAAGAGTGAGTGAAGACGCAGAGCTGGGAATGAACGTGGAGTATTAGAAAATGCATGAGCAATTTCTTGCAGCACCAGAGTGTCCCAGCTGGAGGGCCTCAGAACATAAGGCTGGAAGGACAAGTGTAGGCTTCGGAAGGACTGTGAGTGACTACCTGGCATAGAATATAGATTCGGACCTGCAGGCTTCCAGGGGACCACTGACCATCTGCGGTCAGAGCCAGGACCTGCCAGCGCTGGAACAGGTCTAGAGAAAGTGCACAGGCTGAGGAGTAAGGAGAGCATGGTGGCAGACAGCCTGTGGCTGTAATTACAGAGGGATGTGACAGGACTTCATTGGAAATGAATTTTATGTGTCGACTTGGCTAGGCTATGCTGCCCAGCTGTGTCGTCAAACTCCAGTCTAGAAGTTGCCATGGAGGTAGTTTTTAGATGTGTTTAACATTTACATGAGCAGACTTGAGGAAAGCAGATTACCCTCCATCTTGTGGTGGGCCTCGTGTAATCAGTTGAAGGTCTTAAGTGCAAAGACTGAGGTTTCTAAAAGAAGGAATTTGGTCTCGAGAGTGCAGTATCAAAACCCTGCCTGACTTCCCAGCCTGCCAGCTTGCCCTGTGAATTTCAGACTTGCCACCTCCTCACAATCATGGGAGCTAGCTCCTTTCAATCTCTCTCTCTCCCTCCATATATATACACAATCGATTCTGTTTCCCTGGAGAAGCCTGATTAACACAGGTGGTGACTATGAGAACTAGAAGGAAATGACACAGGAGAAACGTGGCAGAGCTGCCTCATAGTGACTGACTCTGCGGGACGTTCCACGGGAAGCCATGGGCATTATTTCCAGCCTCTGGAGCTGGGCCAACTGAGGGAAGGACCATCCTGTCAACAGAAATGGGGACTATCAGGAGGAAGGGGCAGTCTCGGTGTCCAGTGGGCAGCTAGAGAAAAAGCAAAGAGATTGGCTGATACTGTGCTTTTTATCAAATAGCTCAAGAACCTGAAGAGTAATGGTTCTTGACTGACCCTAAAGCTTTTGATTTCCTCGTAGCTGCTATTTCTGATGATAACCATTTGGCGGGATATTGAGGAGAGCTGCACTCCTTCTGCCTCATCCAGCCCGGATTTCTTTCAACTCTCCACAGTGTGTGAAGCCAGAGCCTCACATTAGCGAGGAGAAGGGGTGCTAAGACTTGGAGAGTCTTTCATTCCGTCTCCTTGTCTTTTTTGTTTTGTTCTTTCTATGAAAAAGAACAAAGGACTGAGGAATAGTTTTGAAGACCCAGTGGGCGTGCCGGTGGGCAGGAGGAGGTCACTGTTTTGACAGCACATCTGCTGGCGCTGCATTGACATTTTTATCAGAATTTATGAGCTTCTAAGGATGTGTCTTAGCTCCTAGGGAAGTGGTGCATTGCTAACACAGACAACTAGGTATCAGAACCAACGTGAAGCCAAACCAAAGCGAAAGGCAATTCAACTGCAAATACACCAGAGAATAATGAACATTTCTTAGGCAGCATGTAATGAAGGAAAACAAAGGATTAATTCTCTCAGTATTGATTCAGGAGATTACCTAGGCAGCATAGGCAGGTTCTTTTTCTTGGCATGCACATTTATTTTATTTATATTTTATTTTTTTTCTCAGTTAAGTAAAGGTGTCTTTAATTGAATTTATTGGGATGGCATTGCTTAATAAAATTATATCGGTTTCCAGGGTAGGGGGAAGAGGAAAGGGTAAGAGGTGGGTACAGGGCGATGAAAGGCACATGCATTTTAAAGTAAATGAGGAAATGGAAGGCTCTGTGTGTACAAAAGAAATGCATGAGTAGTCTCTGTTTTCAATAACAAAGTTGTGCTTCTTTTCTATAATTTCTAAAGTAACAGCTTGGTAGATAATATTGTTTAAAAGAGCCTTGGTAAGAAATCCTCCTTCCCGGTCCCCCATCGCAGACATTCTCGCAACGCTAGGCTATTGTCTGTTGTGAGAGTCTCAATGTGTGCAGGTAAGCGAAGAAGTAAGAGCACCATTATCCCTCTTCTGTGTGCCTTTCCTATGATGAGATCTAGTCAGTAGGTCATTCCCACTTATACCCAAAATCTTCCCTCGTGTGTACCTCCAACCCGTGTTGTAAATGGCATATCCACAATGGCTCCTTATGTGACATGCCTTGAGATCTCTTATCTTGGCCACTTTTTTTTCCCCTAGATATACTCTATTTGGTTAACATCCCTTTTAAAATATGATGCTTAAAATTCAATATGATACTTCAAAAGCAGCCCCCCCCCCGGGTGGACTTCGGCTTGTAGTCACTCGAGCATTGTATTTCTGAAAACATACGCTAAATGTAGAGGCGCTGTTGGGTCAGCCTCGTTATTTTTGTTGGTTGCTTGTCAATATAAGGCAGTGGTTGAGGTCCAGAAGGACTGAAATTGAATTTTTTCTACCTTTAATAATTATATGACTTTGGGCAAGTTTTCTCATTTCCATGGACTCCAATCTGCAATTGAACTAATAATACTGAGCTCATACAATTGTTGGGGATTAAACGGGATATTTTAATGCACCCCAGCGCTCCCTGTGCCTGCAGCATAGCTACTGCTCAATAGCTTGGAGCCTCAGACTTGATAACTTAGGAAACATTTTTTTCCTTCCTTGATCAGCTATCTAGATGAGTGGATCGTGGGAATGCCAGAGACTCTAGTGTCTGTTTATCGTCCTGGGTGAAGATTACATAAATCTCCCTAGGTTCGTCCCAAATCAGGTGGTCTTGTTAATAGCAGAGTAAGGTGGGCAGTGACACCCAAGGGCCACGGAACAAGGGCTGTGTCCCTCTGAAGGGAGGCCTCTAATGTCTTGCCATTGAGCCATATGCTACACCAGGTGCTTGGTGTTCCAAGTTATCATCGTCACCAATACACAGAAAGCAACTGACCAAATTTACAAATAACCTGGGGGACAGAGCTTAAACCTCAGTTTTCAGAAACATGACTTAATGAGATTTTAGCAAGTGAATCGGACCAATGCCAACAAGAGGAAATTGAACGAGGGTGTGAAATAAATGAAGACCACCCAAAGGACAATAAGCAAAAGCATCGATTCTAGAGAGAGGGAAGGGGAGGGAGAGGGAGAGGAAGAGAAACATCCATGTGTGAGAGGAATACCCATCATCCCGACCAGGGACTGAACCCACAACCTAGGCAGCATGTGCCCTGACCAGGAATTGAACCTGTGACCTTTCAGTCTACAGGATGATGCTTCAGCCTGGCCAGGGCTAACCATAGCAATCTTAAAGCCATCGATGACAGCTGTAATCAGAGCTCGGAAATTACAGGAGGAATGATTTGCATCTGTGTAAGCAAGAATTTTCTAACCCTAAAGGCTCCCAGCGATGGACAGACCAACCTTGTGAGAGAGTTAGCTCCCTGTCCCAGGCAGGGGTGGAATGAAAAGCTCTCTGGGATGCAGAGGAGGAGATGCTTTGGCCACTAGGGTGGAAGAGATGGCAGGGAGCTCTGGTTTCTTCAGCAGAGTTTAAACATACGGAGCTCAGTAAATGTGAGCTAGCATCATCATCATCGTCGTTATTATTACTTTACACAACTTGCTACACACAGCAGGGAGGATTCAGGACACCTCTGCTTCTCATCCTTGACTTAGGGACCAAATCATAGGTGTGTTTATGCCCAAGGGCCCAGCCACACACTCTCTGTATGTTGGTCTTTGTGATAGAGAGGGGACCTACCCCCAAAGCTGGTCCACCCCAGTTTAGTAACATTTCTGACTTTGGCCTGATGGTGGTTGAGAATATATATTCATCGTAAAAATAAGTTTTTATACACAGAAAAATACCACTTTAAACCATGGAGTTTTGTTTTGTTTTTAATATTGAGGTAAAACTCTATCTGGCAAAGCTCATTGAAAATAATACATAGAGATTTTATTTCCTTCAACAAAGCTTTATTAAAAATGTTTCACTGGATTTCTTTGAGAGTTTAGTCAGACTAAGAAATGCATTTGTTTTAACCACTGTATTTAAAAAGATTCACTTAAGTGAGTTTTACTGCCCCATTTTTCTTTATGGCTTTCATATTTTAATTGGAAAAAATTGGAACGTATTATCTTGATACAGTGACTTGTGAAAATGCTACTCTTACATCCATAAATCATTCCGCATACTTCAAATGTTACAGCTCAAGCATCTATTATAATTAGCTGTCACTTCGGTCCTTTATTGTTGAATTCACCAAAACATAGCTGTCGTATTTTTTAAAACACTTTCTGGAATTTAATTCCCTCAGAAGTTGTGTGTGGAAAATCAGCCTCATTGCCCAGTACCATTTTGCAAGGTGGCCTTCTTACCCCCCACCTACAGATTGTGAAACTGCTTCTGTGTTGTTTTAGCCAAAGTGGAAGGTCCCATATTCGGACCTTAAGAACGGCCTAAAAAAATACTCTTTCGGTTCTGAATTGCCTGCACGGCTGGATATGTTTGTTCTAGAAATGGTGGGCCTAAATTTCATTCTCAGAATCCTGTGAGAGAGACCATGCTTCATGGTAAAGCAAGATGAAGACAAACCGAACACTTAGGTACAAATGTTAATAGTTTTCAGCAAGAGCTTTATACTTCTTAGGAATTTCCCATGAACTTCGATGTGTTTGGTCCTCACAGCAACCCTGTGACATCCAGGACTTAGATGCTTCATCTTACAGATCAGGCAATGGTGTCCAACAGGCCAATGGAAGAATGTCCTGTAATAACCATCAGTTAGCATCAGAGTTAGGACTAGAACCCAAGCTCCTGGAGTTTTGTTGTTGTTGCTGTTAACTTATTTTTAGAGAGGGGAAGGGAGGGAGAGAGATAGGGAGAGAAACATCGATGTGTGGTTACCTTTCATGCACCCCCTACTGGGGACCTGGCCCTCAACCCAGGCATGTGCCCTGACTGGGAATCGAACCGACGACTCTTTGGTTCACAGGCAGATGCTCAATCCACTAAGCCACACCAGCCAGGGCCCAAACTCCTGGTTTATGTGACAGTCTTTTGCCTGTGTTACATGCTTCCTCTTAATCATCTGCTTGGCCCTGGCCAGGTGGCTCGGTTGGAACATTGTCCCGTACACCAAAGGCTACAGGTTTGCTCCCTGGTCAGGGTGCTTACGGAAGGCAACCCATCGCTGTTTCTCTCTCACATCAATGATTCCCTCTCTCTCCCTCCCTTCCTCTATCTCTAAAATCAATACACATATCCTCAGGTGAGGATTAAATATATATATTTGGCTGAATCAGCGGTCCAAATACAGGACGGGGCAAAGTAGGTTTACAGTTGTGAGTACACAAAACACAGAGTTTATTCTTGTGTTATTATTTATTAATCTTTCTAACTAACAGCTCTGGCCCAGACCACCTGCCAAGGAACATTAACTAACAATTCCCTGGGCAGCTCTCATACTTCTCTTCGCTGTGTCCCAGCGCATCCTCTGCCCTCTGTGTGCAATGCTTTCCTGCCTCATACTACCTGGGTACATTGCCACCCATGACACACTCAGAGATATAAACCATGAAATATGTATCGTCCAAAGGCTTATTTATAATGGCTAGAAAAGAAAGGGAAGTAGCTACCTATGAATCTAACAATACAGTGACCACATGCACCTAATGAAATACCATAAAGGCGTTAGATATTATGTCTTCCAGAAATAGTTCTGGAGCCCTGACCAGCGTGGCTTAGTTGGCTGGGCGTTGTTCCACGAACTGAAGGGTCGCCAGTGTCAAAATTCTCTACGCAGAAAGATATATGCCGTATTTTACCGTGTGTAGTGTGCACATTTCTGCCCAAATTTTTGAGGGAAAAATAAGGGTGTGCCTTTTTCATGGGTGGTACCTGAAATACCTGGTATCTGTCCTTGTGTCTTGTAATTATTTGTTACATAAAATTTCTCGTATCATACTATGTTCAAAAATAAATGCTAAAATTCCTTTATAATACAAAAAATGCATATCCAAATATTAATTAATTAATTAAAGCCAAAGATTTTTTTTTTCCTGAAAGCTTGAGCCAAAAACATGGGTGCACGTTACACACAGGGTGCATTATACATGGCAAAATACGGTATATGGACGTATATGTCTGCCCAGTGTTAGCAGCGTATATATCAGTCACAAATATGTCCTGAGGTAAACAACAACAAAAACTTACACGGGCTTAGGCAGATCAGAATTTGGTTGTTTTGCACAGCAAAATGACCTGGTGGCTCAATGATGCAATGAAAGACCTTGAGTCTTTCTGCCTGTATCCTCATGTCAGTTGCATCAGGGTTGAAGGGTAGATGAAAACCTGTGGTTCCCTCTGTGTTTCAGGAAACAAGTGGGAAAGACAAGGGTACTTAAGGCAGAGGGCGGAGCAGTTTCTCCCCCTGAGGACAGGCCTTTCCTTTGCAAAGGGAGGTCCCCTGGCACCTCCACATCTCCTGGGCTGCCAACTGGCCCTCACTAGCTGGGGAGGAGGGGTTGAGACTGGGTGCTGGGCCAACCAGCGGACAGTGTTTGCCATAGTGGATCTGTGTGGAGGATTAACATAAGCATTGATTTTATCCTCCTTGGACTAGAATAATACACATGTTACTTGGCTATTAGTGAAAATTTTGAAATTTTTAATATGAAACTGCCTAACCCTCATAGTTAATCACAAATGTCACCTCCTCTTTTAAGCCTTCATTTTAATAAGAAGATGATGTGCTTACGTGTTTGTTTTTTCCTTCAAGGAAGATATAGTTAGAGTTGGTAGATCGTGAGTTCAAACTCCTTGTGCGTCCATGGTGGAACTGTGTAATCTTTAAAAGCCTCAGTTTTCTAATCTGTAAAATGGTGATTGTGCTAATTTTACTGGGGTTTTGCTAGGGTTGCATGAAATTAGGTGAGAAAATATAAAAAGGACTAAGTAGCTTTTCAATAACTAATTATCTTTCTCCTTCTGAAACTTCAGAAAACACCCGATCTTTCGCATGTTGCCCATATTTTGCCTTCTGTTTTAGCTGTTCGTTAGTTTTATATTTCTCAGCTTTTCCTTATGAAGGACAGTGATGATACCTTATTTATTTAAATTCAGTGCAGAATATAGAATAGTACCTAGTACCTAACAGCTCATCCCTCTGTATATTAAAATTGAATTCATATTTTATTAATAATTATTGAGCCCTGACCAGGTGGCTCAGTTGGTTGGAGCATCATCTCGTGCACCACAAAGGTTTCCAGTTCAATTCCCAAACAGGGCACATACCTAGGTTGCAGGTTCGATCCCTTGTCAGGACACATACAGGAAGCAACTGATCAATGTTTCTTTCTCTCTCCCTTTCTCCCTTCCTTTTTCTCTAAAATCAATAAATATATCCTCAGGTGAGGATTTTTTAAAAGTACATGAGTTATCTATCACAGGGTAACTCCCGCAAAATTGATCATACTGATTTTTCCTCCACACTCTGGGTTTTGATGTAGCTAATGAATTGGAACTGTCGCCAAGCACCTATTTATGAGTAATCACTCTGAGTTGTGCTGACAGATGCTGGCTCCACAGTTGTCATCAAGAAGCCACAGGGGTCTAGAAACTCCTGGAATACTGTCAGCACCCCAAGCTGTGAAGGTTTTCCATTCTTTCCAAGAAAAAATAAAGGAGTAAAAGAATCTCAAGTTTAAAATGCCATCTTTAAAAAAAGTAAAAGGCAGAGAACGTTTTCTTTCCTTTTCATTTTAGTAATTTAGCAATTAAAGTTGTAATTAGCGGAGCTGAGAGACCCTGAAGGAGCCCATGAAAATGAGTCCCTGACAAATAAACAGTTTCCCTTCCATATTCTCTCTATGCCCCAGGCAAGCCTTGCAGAACAGCCTTACCATTGTTCTGTCTTACCCTCTAGAAAAGAGCTACAGGTACACTTTTGCCCTCCTTCCCCCAAACTGCAATTAGGAAAAGAACATGAGGTAGTCACAGTTTAGTTTATCAATGCCCTTGGTCAGAATTCTCCTAAATAATACATGCATCTAATTATCCTGTTTTGGAAGTTTCCCAACTGACGGACGGATAATTGCTTTTGCCCAGCCTTTCTCCGTTTCACTCTTTAGCTCCTCATTTTTCAGACGCGCCCAGCCTGCGGTGGTAGGTCCATTGCATTAAGCAAATGAAGCATTATTCTTTACGACGGCGAGGTGGGGCCCGGCTGCCCTGCTTCTGTGGGGCCGGTTCATTCATTTCAGGACCACACTGTGATGAATGTGTGTGTTCCGCAGGTGGGTTCCAAATAATGTAAACATAGGTGGCCAGCTGTCTCCATAAATTACCATGGTTTCATGTAGTACGGGCCTGAGTAAATCAGTTAAGGTCCTTTGCTTAAGAAGCCTGCTACCAGAGAAGAAAAAGTAGAGATCAGGGGAGGGAGTCTTAGGGCCCGGTGCGGCACCTTTTGCACGCACTCCAGGCTGTAACTTTTGAATCATATCTGTGGATGATTGCCTTTCATCTCAAGATCCACTTCCGCTATCCTGTAATCAAAAGAGCAAAGCACTTGTTGATGGAAGAACAACCAAACCTGTGAAAAACATTGTGTGGGTTTATTAGAATTTATCGGAGCCAAACTGAGGACATGCCCAGAAGCGTGACCTCAACAAACTATGAAATGCCCCAGAGAATAATAGTTTGGCCATTCTTTTTATGCATTTGGAATCAAAGTAGCATATGTAAGGAAGGTTACATGAAATCCACTGGTGACAGATGACAGGGACTAGAGAAGGCAAGGTAGAGAAATCTCTGTCATCGGGCAAAAAGTAAAATGGAGAGATGCACACTTCTTTTACATTGGCGGTGGGTCCAGGATAGCTAATATTTAACATTTACAATAAATAGGGATGTGTAGACAGGCAACAAGGTCATGTGCTCTCTCGAGGGTGGTTATGCCTCTGAGAGGTGTGGGAAAGAGGTGACTCTGGCGTTTCATAGATGCACAAGAACTATGGACAGGGCTGGCTTAAGGCAAAATTTAACCTTTTACTAAGAGAGTTTTAGGGCTGGCGTGCGACTACCCACTGTGACCTGCCCAGTTAGGAATTTATGATCGGAGCACCCTGTGAGGTTACTTTTGGTCACTGAGCTTGTCAGACCTGTCATGTTGCCCCTGAACTTGTCGGATTTACCACATAGCCCCTCTTTTATTCAAAAACTTAAATGCTTCCTGACCTTTTGTACACAGCCTCGCTCTGTTCTGACATTCTTGCCTTTTTTTTTTTTTTGACAGTGCAATGGGATTTGAGTCCCAGCAGTGGAGAGTAAATAGTTTCAAACTTAAAGTTTAAAATCATTTGAATCATAACTTCTCAGAGTCAGAAGGTAACTCAGAGCTGTGGTTTCCAGACTGTTCACTGAGGCACCCTGGATTTGAATTTTCAAGGAAAATACAGCAAGTCTGTTTGTTGGTCTGGTCACCACAAAAGTTACTGTCTCAAAGGAGTTCATAATTTCAACATTCTTTGTGAAGCTGGGTGTTTCACAGTTGCTCTGATAAAAAGGCAAGCACTGGGTAAAAGTCTTTGTGGAGCAGGAAGTGAGGCTGTGCCCAGTGTTACTCCAAGTTCTGAGTTGTGCCAAGCAGATGCATGCATCCCATTAATAAATAATTGTGGTTATTTAGGAGTGAAAAAAAAATTTTTTAAATTTATTGGTACAGCTTTTAACGCAACTATTAAGTTGTTAATACCTCAGTAAAAATGAAGCCGTTTGTATCTAACTACTTAATAAATCAAACTCTTAGGTGCTTCTTTTAACTTAAAAATCCCGTACAACAATTATTGAGACATTAAGCATCCTGTGATCTGAGAAAACTTGTGAAACTCTGCCTTAAAGTTCAGCTAGTCCAAGTAACCTAGATGCTAATTTGATGGCATTAACATATTTAATAAGGAATGATATTTTAATAAAATACTTAAATTATAATAAAGCAAAACATGCCATAGTTTATAACCAGCTGCTGTCATTAGGGGAAATTACAAATTATGTTCAATAATAAATACTCAAGTTAGGGATGGAGTTAATCGACATTGTGTTAGTATTCAACTTTCCTTTTGCTACTTTTCTGATCTAAGTTAAGAAAGTAAAAATAGCCCTGGCTGGTGTGGCTCAGTGGACTGAGTGCCGGTTTGCAAAGCAAAAGGTCGCTGGTTTGATGCCCAGTCAGGACACATGCCTGGGTTGTGGGCCAGGTCCCCAGTAGAGAGGGAGCTAGAGGCAACCGCACATTGATGTTTCTCTCCCTTTCTTTCTCCCTCCCTTCCCCTCTCTCTAAAAATAAATAAATACAATCTTTAAAAAAGAAAGTAAATAAAACCTCTACCACCTCTTCCCTTTCTTTAGATGGTGCTATGCTGACTTTCTGTTAACGCTGATTGCCAGAATTTAGGAACAAAGTGAAATGACATGTAATCAATGGTGTAAAGAGAGGTAGACACACCTCGCTGAGATGAGAAGGTAGATAATTGACACAGCATATTTTCAAAGTTGATGCTTTTACAGAAATATGGGAAATGTACATCCATTTGGTGCCCTCGAAGAACCCCCACAAGCTTCCTGCAGCCTTAAGGAAACCCAGTGCTCCGTATTAATGCACAACCTGCTGAGTTTAGCCTGCACGGCAGGACAGGTGTGAGTCCTGCGCTACCAGGGAGGCTTCCTCAGTTGCCTGAGCTGTAGGGCTTTCTGCCCTTGGGCAGCAGCTGGGCAGGAAGCAAGCCAGGCCCAGCCAGCTCTTCAAGAAGAGCGCCTTGTGCATAAATATCTGTCCTGCATTTATATGACGGGGAGGGGGGTGGAAACTCATTAGGTCCTATATAATCTCATTAAATCCTCACACCAACCCTTGAAGGCAGAAATGATCACCCCAACTTTTACAGCTGAGTAGATATTAAGGAATTGACCCTAAAAGGCCGATGTAGAAATCCACTTCTTTGATACTGACCAAAATCATCATTAATCAACTATTCAGCAAATACTTCTGAGCCTTGTGCCTAGGGAAGCAATTCTACAGAATTTGGAAAAGGAGACCGGAGAGACGGTAGATGGCCCGGAATGCTAAATCAAAAAGTTCGAGGTGTATCTTTTAAATAGTGGAGAGCCGTTGGTGATACTTGACCTTGGCCTAGCAAAGAAGTGTTGTATTTTTGAGAGGTGAAGGTAAAAACAGCATGGGGGAGACATTCATACAGCAGTGAATAGTATTCTAAAGTCCTTCAGTGATGGGCCCAGGAGGCAGACGATAATTGAACATTCTCTGCAGCAGAACTCCCATAAAATTGGAATGAGCTGCACACATGTTATTTTAAATTTTCTATTAAAAAAGTTTTTAGTCCCAGCTGGTGTAGCTCAGTGGATTGAGCGTCGGCCTGCAAACCAAAGGGTCACCAGTTTGATTCCCCAGTCAGGGCACATGCCTGGGTTGCGGGTCAGGTCCCCAGTTGGGGGTGCGCGAGAGGCAACTACACATTGATTTTTCTCCCTCTCTTTTTCCCTCCCTTCCCCTCTGTCTAAAAATAAGATAAATACAATCTTTTTTAAAAGCCTTAAAAGGTAAAAATAATCGAAATTTTATTTAACCCAATATGCCTAAAACATTAGCATTTCACTATGTAATCAAAATGAAAAATGGAGATACTTTACATTTTTTCATGCTAAATCTCCTAGATTCAGTGTTTCATTGGCACTCCCAAGCACTTCTCCATTCAGACTAGCCACATTTCAACTCAGTAACCCCAATAGCCTCACTTAGTCATTAGCCACCTTATTGGACAAAGCAGCGGTAGGGTCTTGCTTCTCCAGCTGTGATCGGCAGACCAGCAGTGCCTCCGCCATTGGAACTCACCGGAAAGGCGCCAGTCTTGTGTTCCACCCCCAGCCTACCAAATCAAAGTCTAAATTTTAATAGAAGGATCTGTGCGATGTTTGTGCTTGTTCAAGATGAGAATCACGGCCTTCTAGAACAGTGCTTCTCGACACATGATTTTGGGGGGCCGGAACCAGCAATATCGCATCACTTGGAAACTTTGGGGGCACCAACTCAGGTCTATTGAATTAGACTGAGGACAGAAATGTGAGTTCTCTCAAGCTCTCCAAATGATTCTGATACACATTTGAGCCTGAGAACCACTGTACTAGAACATCTTTCTCTGAGGAAGACACTAACAATTAGCCTCAGATTCTCAGTCTTGCCACAAAGTATCTTTGTATTGGAGTAGAACGTGAAAGGCTCAAAGCACACTATTATTTTTTTTATGT
Organism: Mormoops blainvillei; assembly: GCA_004026545.1. Classification (NCBI taxonomy): domain Eukaryota; kingdom Metazoa; phylum Chordata; class Mammalia; order Chiroptera; family Mormoopidae; genus Mormoops; species Mormoops blainvillei. The sequence goes on along the minus strand of PVJD01005181.1, from coordinate 78,232 downwards.
TCCTTTATTTTGAATCTTTGAGGTGTCTGTAGATAAAATCCTCCAGATACATCATTGTCAGAATTCTCTTCATTATTTTCAGGTTAGGTTATTATCCTGGGATTTCTTGGTCCACCACAGGAGTTTGTTTTTAGTTTGTTTTGTGTGTAATGGCCCCACTAAGAAAGCACAGCATTTTCCTGAATTATGAAAAGCTTGTGTCCTTTCTGCACATATGGTGAGATCAGTGGCTTCTGGATAAGGTTAGTTTTAGGACTTATTTTCTAAAGTCAATTATCATTTTTGTTTCATTCTATAATAGAAATTCTGCGACATGGCAGCAGCTTGTAATTCTGTGGAGATTACATTGTGATTCAAGTGTTAATTAATGCATTCATACTGGCAGCATGGTTTGAACATCCTGCTCTATAAGCAGACAGAATAATTGAAATGGCATCTTGTCTTGCTCAAAAACCTACACTGGCAAACCACCTGGAAAATTCGGCATTATCTAGGAAGGTATCTAGGAAGAAAAAAGATGGTCTTAAAATGGACTCATGAAAATTCCCATTTTACTAGGTTCATTTTACCCCAGCACCGAGCGATGGACATCCTAGAAAAGAAAAAAAGCAAGCGGAGTGTTTATTTTCAACCAAGCTGTTTGGTTGCATTGCATTAGGACCTTACAGAGTTGGGATGAATGGGGTAGGGGTTTTCTCTGGCCTGAGCTGGGCTTTGGAAGTTGGCAACGGGCTGGGTTAGGGCATATTTTCACAAAAACAGAGTAGCTGTGGTTGCAGGTCTATGATGTGGACAATCACAATAGCATTTCAATACATAGACACTGGATAAAGAGTTGGTTCTAGAAACTGGGTAGACTTTAACCTGGAAAGCTGGTTCACACCATTGGTCAGCACCAAGGACAGCGCAGGGGTACATTCGTCCTCCGTTAACCCATTTCATCTTAGATGCAGAATCTGGGTTAACACCTATTTCAAGGTGTGAGCACAAGTTCAGTGGTAAAGGGCTAGTTGGTTAGATCCTGCCTGGGTCTCCGGGATTGCAGCCTGAATCCTCATTTGAACCAGACTTTCTCTGTTCGTCCCTGTCAGGTCTTCCAAAGGCAGACCCCTGGGAAGGTTGTGTGGTGACCCGCTGTCCAAGCACCCCTTGGCTCAGCGTTGAAAAGAGATGAATGGAAATCTATCTATTGAACTTTCACTGGAGTCCTCTGTCTCAAGGCCTTGTTGGCAGCGGGCATCTCATGTTGGGAGATTTAATGCGATTATACTGAGAAGTTTCTCAGGAAATGAAAGATTGCATAAATGGTATTTGTGACTGTTGTCACTGTGAGTGCCGCTGTTGCTGTCCCTGCTGTTACCAGATCCTGTAACAACACCTTCCTTTACATCCCAGTCCAGAAAGCAAGAGAGCGACAGTGACTTTACAATACGGTCAACCTTAAGTCCACTCTGTTATGCTTCCGTCTTTGGTTCTGGTCGTTGATCGTTAACAGAGTTTTATGTATAACTCACAGCTCAACAAGACATGGAGCACATCCCGACACTGACCACAGCTGCCTGTAAACTGTGTCATCAGCCTGTGAATTGGAAAGCACAGTGAACTCTTCCATTTTCCCCAAGTTGGCTTCCTTCCTGAATAGCTGTTATCAGCCAACACCTATTTAGTAATTTCAAATAACATTTGGTCAGTTATTTGAGGAAAACTTTTAAAATTTTCTCCCCCCGTTGGAGAACAAAGTAGGGAAGGATTTCAAGAAACTTTTCGTAACTGAAGAGATCGAAGATCATTTGCTGAATAAAATCAGTGTCTCTCCTGATGGGCCTTTCAGTTTTAATAGATCTTGGAATTTAGGGCGGTAAAGAGGGTGGATTTATTCTTTTTTCAATTACAGTTGCCATTCAATATTATTTTAGATTATTTTAAGGTATGTGCATAGTGGTTAGACAATTACATAATTTACAAAGCGATCCCCTCGGTAAGCCTAGTACCCACCTGATGCCATACATAATTATTACAGTGTTACTGACTATGTTCCCTACACTGTACTTTCCATCCTCATGACTGTTCTGTATCTACTAATTTGTGCTTCTCAATCCCCTCACCTTTTTCACCCAACTCCTCAACCCCTCTCCCATGTGGCAACCCTCGGTTTATTCTCTGTATCTGGGAGTCTGTTGATATTTTGTTTTTTCATTCATTTTGCTCTGTAGATTCTACACATAAATGAAATCATACAGCATTTGTCTTTTTCTGTCTGACTTATTTCACGTCACATAATGCCCTCTAGGCCCACTCCTGTTGTCCCAATGGTAAGATTTCATTCCTTTTTATGGCCAAGTAATGTTCCATTTTGTATGTACCACCGCTGTTGTATCCCCTCATCTGTTGATTGGCACTTGGTTTGCTCTCATCTCTTGGATATTGTAAACGATGCTGCAGTGAACACAGGGATGCATGTGTCTTTTTGAATTAGCGTTTTGGATTTCTTCAGAAGTGGAATCGCTGGGTCATAGAGCAGTACTATTTTTAGTTTTCTGAGCTGTCCCCACAGCGCTTTCCACAGTGGCTGCCCCAGTCTGCATTCCCACCCGACAGTGCACAGGGCTTCCGTTTTCTCCACATCTTCACCGGCACTTGTCGTTTGTTGACTTATTGATGACAGCCATTCTGACAGGATGAGGTGACATCTCACTGCGGTTTAAATTCGCATTGCTCTGATGATTAGCGCGCTTCCGCACCTTCTCATATGTCTGTTGGCCATCTGTATGTCCTCTTCATAGGAGAGTGGGTGTAATGCTGCTCTGTGCCCGGGGGAAAGCCTGGTGGTACCCAGCTCCCTGTCGGCACCTGCGTGTGAGAGCATGCATGCTCATGTGCGAACAGGGACAAGCGTACTTTAGAATAACCTTAGCGTATGGTTTTCCATAATTACACGCATCACTGAGGTAAGGATCTAAGGGCTTCTCATGGCCTCCAAGCATTTACCCTGGTAAAGATATGAAATATGCCTTTTTTGGCATAGACCATATTTCATTTTCAGCTGGTTGCTGGGCATTTGTTTCCCTTCAGGCCGCACACAACCTTTGTGTCAGACTAAGGATGTGAAAAGGCTTTAAATAATTTTCCATAAACGAAAGTTACAACTTGTGCTGGAGAACATGCCTCCTACGAAAGGGCGTTGAAATCTCAAGACAGTAAAAGCCCCCGTCCTAGAAATAGTGCTGCAGAAATACTGGTTCCGACTGTGGTCACTTTGTTTTTCATTGTTTAAGTAAAATACCAAGGTCTGTTCTTGCTCCCTCTCAAAAACAAACATTTTGCCTATGTGAAAGGAATATAAGTAAAGAGAAGAATGAAAGAGAAAGAGGGCCCTGGCTGGATAGCTCAGTTCATTAAGGCGTCGTCCTGATATGCTAAGGTTGTGGGTTCGATCCCTGATCAGGGTTCGTATGAGAAGCAATCAATGAATTAGTGGAACAACAAATCTGTGTGTGTGTGTGTGTGTGTGTGCGCGTGTGTGTCTTCCCCTCTCTTTCTCTAAAATCAATAAAAATTAAAAATATATTTAAAATTTTTAAAAGAAACCAGAGAGGAGGTGGTGGGGAGCTACTTCTACAGGGAAAATCCTCTAACCCCTAGTATATGTGCCCCCTGATGTTTTTCCTCCTCTTTTGGGAAAAACCCTTTGTAGGCTGATGCTGGCAGGTGAGAAAACAGGCATTTGGTCTGTGGAAGAACATAGACAGAACTTGCATTTTAGTCAGAGCAGCATGAAATCCAGAAGAGAAAAGAGCCTTCAAAGATGTACAAGTCAACATCCAAGTACTTGCAAATTAATCATGTATAACCCAAGTATGGGAGCACTGAGCAGCTGTATAATAAGTTACAGAAGAAATTGGAGACTAGAGAAACTGGTCTCCAATGGAACATACGCAGAGCTTCCCAGAAGTAATGTGATGACGGTTGTGAAAGTGGAGACGGAAGGGATATAGAGGCAGGAAGTACTGTTTCCTCCACAGCCACCATCAACCCATCACATCTGTCAAGTAGATTAATTAGTTCCCTGAATGCTTGATTTCACTTCAGTATAAAAATGAACAACTGAATGTGAATTTCAGTTCTTAAGAAAGCCGTTTCTAAAACTACCTTCTTGACTTCCAGTGTCTTTCTCTTGCCTTGAATTCCATTTGCAAAGGAAATAGGATAATTGACATGACTCAAGTTTTGCAAGATGTTAATTAAAATGTAGGGAGTAGATGTGCCTCAAGAACGATGCTGGAGAGCCTTTTGAACTTTCTAAAACATTGGGCAACTCACTAGATAAATTTGATAGAACTTTCCAGGGGTAGATACAGTTTCGCTTGCAGCCTAGACATATTTCACGTACAAAATTAGACTTAACCCTAGTTATCACACACTCACTTGAGTTGTTTACATCAGTGGGGTTCAGGGAAATTTGATTTCCAGAAACAAGTGGTTTTTTCTATACTTTCCAAAAGTGCACACAAACTGCGTGAATTTTGTTTTGTTAACTTCAGAATCCGTGCTCAACGTATGGGTATTGAGTGTTTTACCTCCTTTACCCAAATACCTCTTTTCTTGAAGAAAGGCAGTTGCTTTTACAGGCAATTCTTTATCCCTTGCTTATATAGGAGTTTCTAAATTGACTCCCTCAAGAGCCTAAAACTTTGCCATCATCAGGAATTGAATGATGAAATTAGCAACGGACAGCTGGAGGCTTATTCGCAACTGCTGGGGGGGAAAAATATATATATATATATATATTCTATAGAGGGCTCCCCAAAGAAATAAAATAAACGATATTACTTCTTTTCTGAGGTGAAGGGAGTTATTCTTTGCTGTCCTCCCTCTCTCCCTGTGCCTCCTACTCTCTGCTCATCTTCTCTTCTATGAATTCTTTTCTCTCCCCCTTTTTTTTCATTTTCTTTCACCTTTTCCTTCCATTTCTCCTTCTTACGGGTGGTGGAAACTGCACATTTAACCCAGCCCAAGTATTGAAATACAAAAAAGAAAGGAAAAACTCTGGGGAAAGGAAAGAACAGAAGCAGGTTTCACATTATGGCTTAAAGAGTAAGTCACTGTCCAAGTTCAAATTTACGAGAAAGAGTTCCCGTACTTTTCCGACGTGTTGATCAAGCATCCTTACCCTTGATTTCCATATTTTGGTTCTTTGAATTCTAACTGAATTTTATAAAAAACCCACACAGAATCTCTGCCCTCTCGATGACAATAATTAAGGAACATACTTCCTTCTCTCCTTTTCTTTGTTTATATTTCCATGGATTCTTTTATTCTTTTTATAGTCCTAAAATGTTTATGGCATGTAGAATCATCTGATGAAGACCAGTGGATACAAAGATTAGGAGGGACCAGGTCAGAAAGCTGAAAGGTCTCTAATGGCTCTTTTTCAGAAGGATATCGATTATTGCTAACATGATTTTTTTCATGTATTACTCTTTCTTCTTTTGTGTTGAGAACATAAATGGGAGACTCCGAGGCCCCCCTTCATCTTGCCAGGTGGGAGGGTGGTTTTGCTACCATGCTAACATCCCCTCCCGGCAAATATTTATAACCTAAAAATAATGCATATGCTTTGTGATTCCACTATGACTTAAGCTGCCTATTCTTTCTAATTTAACAGAACCTATTTTGACAGGTTTATTATTTTAAGTGAGGGATGGGCTCTCTGTAGCTTCTTAGTACCACAACCTTGATCCCAAAAGAGAAGCTAGAAATGAAATGTTTGTTAGAAATATTCAAATGAACATTCTGTATCATTAATTGCTGGGGGCTCCTCTTTGGGCAATTTGTTTTAATACACTAAAGTTGCCTACAGGACTGAGAAAAAGAAATGCCTAAGCCTGAGAAATAAACACATAGTAGATTCCTGAGAATTTACCGCTAAACAGTTTTCTCTGCACTTTAGCTTTCTCAGTTACAAAGCGACAATAATCATATTGACCTGCTTCCTAGGTAATGGTTGCAGTCACTGCACAGGGGTTTTTAAACTAATAAAAGAGTGCCCTGCCAAGGGAAAACAATGGAGGGAGCATAACAATGAAAAAGCACTTTAGCAGTGACTACACTCAGCCCAGAGCATCCAGTATATTCAAAGGAGAAAGAAACGCTCCTTCCTGTTACTGGAAAACAAAAGGCCTGCGTCTGTGTTCTCTGCTCTTTCATCCATGATGTCAGCCTTTAGAAATTTTAATCGGAAATTTAATCTGGGGTAAGACTCAGAGGAGAATTGAACTTCCAATCCCAGCTTGTTAGTGGAATTCACGTTGCCCCTGTCTTCAAGGCTGAATTCATCTTATATACTTTTTAAAATGATGCCAAATACTTATCCCTTGCCTACTAAGCCAGAAACAGCCTTTAAGACGTATGGGAGATGACAGTGTTTGCTCGGTCAGCGCCCAGGGTTGAGCCGCTATGCATCCTGTGTTGGGTGTTCAGTTGGCCAGTCCAGGGCGTGAATCCAAGTGGGTCTCTCTCCATCCCCACGTGTGGCAGTTCTGACTTATCCCCATGGTTGTACCTGAGTGCTCGTCACCTGGACTGAGAAACTGTTAAGGCCTCCAAATATGTCTCTAATAGCTCTTGCTAGAAGAGTATAATCTCTGCTTTCTTGAAGTGTACTGCTTCCAGAGAGATCTTAACCACTGAAATAAGCAAAGACAACAAAGGAAGGGAAGGACGGAGGGAGAGACAAAGGGTGAAATCCCCCTAAGAACCATGGCTCTTACGTGGGTGCATAAACCTGTCTGCGGGTGATACTCTGGCCGTATCATCACACCTGCCCATCTCAAGACCTCCATATCAACCTTAAGAAAGGCCTGATCTTAAATATGCACAGTGTCTCTTCCCTCCTGGGTTATATTCATTATTTTAATATAGGAAAGTGCAAAAGGAAAAATATATACCCAAAATCTAATTACTTTTAAAACTATTTTCCTTTTTCTGTTCCCGCCATTCTCCATAAGTACATATACTTTTATAAGCTATAAATAGAACATGACCAAATGTACCAAAAATATATTATTTAAATGTTTTCTTATTGAAAATACAATAAGTGGTCTACCAAATTAAAAATATTGATCAAAATACCGATAAAAATTAGAGACCATAAGTCCCTATACATTGTTGTTGTTTACTTCTTTCTTGCAATAAAAAGCAGTCATACCATTTACAGTATGACACAGTGCAAAAAGAAGTGGTACCTTTTAAAAAGTCTGGCTGGATGTTTCTCATATAAAAGGCAGGGTAAAACTTGCTTGGAGCACTCATACCTGATTCAAATCCACAGGAATGACCCTAGACAGCAAAATGAGGTTGGTATCATTAGATGTGGAAAGCCAATAAGTAACCCCCTCTCTTAACACTCCTGAGCTCCAAGCCATTAAAGAAATATTTTTTTAAAAACCACCTTGCAGGAATCAGATGGATACTGAATAAACCATCAGCTTTATCACTGATAAAGCCAGAATGCAAAATGCAGCCTAGATGCACGGTCAAAATTAGGTCTCCTACTACACCCCCCCGCCCCCAGAATTAAACTTGCCCAGGTCAAGGGCGTATTTGCAGGCTTGTCCTGTGCATGCACCGTGGAAGGCAGGAGCGAAATGTCGACCGCATCTGAATAGTGGCCCCACAAGATTAGAATAGAGCTGAAAATTTCCTACTGCCTAGTGATCTCGTAGCCTCCATAAGGTGGTAATGCAAAATGTTTGCAGTGATGCCGGTGTCAACAAACCGACTACGCTGCCAATCGTATAAACATACAACAAGTGCAATTAAGTCCGGTACATAATACCTGATGATGATAACAAGCGACGATGTTTCTGGTTTATGTATTTACTATACTTTTCATCATTAGAGTGTATTCTTTCTACTTACAAAACAAAAACAAAAACCTGAAGCAGCAACCTCATACATCTCACGTTTACCACGTCTCTTGATTGCATCATTTTGTCTTGTGCTTGATTTAAACTCATGTTGTTTCGCACGGTAACATGCAGTAGGCTTGTAGCCTAGGAGCAATAGACTATCCTTCGAGCCTAGGTGTGCAGTGAGCTAGGCCATCTGGGCTATGCACTCTCTGATGTTCGCTCAACAGCAGAATTGCTTTAACGAAGCATTTCTGGGAACATATCCCCGTCATTAAGCGGCGCATGAAGGAAGGGAAAAAACACACACACACCTGACTCATCCTACAAATAAACCCCCTTTGTGGATTGATTTTATTAATAAGGTACAGCTTTATTGGGCGGAGACCAGGACCTGAAAGCAAGGACATTACTCTGTGATCTTGCAAGTCACTTTCCCTTTGGGGTCCTCAGTTTCCTTAATTTCGAAATAAGCTTGAGCTGGCTCTTCTCCAAGGTTCTTACATTCTCCTCTCTCTTCAATTAGTCATGTTCCTTCTGGCAAGCAATAGCATTCCCATTTGGTACCGAAGACACTAAGACATCAAGAAGTTACGTGTAGACCACCCGCTGCGGCAGGGAAGGGGCCAGAGAGGACATCTCTGAGCTGCAGGCAGCCCTTGAGCTAAGATTCAATTCTTCCTTTCTATTCCCAAGAACAAAAATTTCACCTGGAGGGCAGAAGCAAAATCAAGTTAGAGCTCCTAGTAATTACATTTCCCGCAGTAACTCAGAATATAAATCAGCAACTAACCGGAGCCACATTGGTTGCTCACAGATGCCAGGTCCTTTTGTCTCTGTCAAGAAAACTGAAGAAATACTGGTTCGCATTTTTATAAAATCATGGGAGCAACAAACTGAACATTTGTAAATGATAAATTGAGCTGCGGTGAGGCTAATTGGTATTAATCATTGTGTATCACCAGCAAAGAATGGTGCTGGTGCCTCCCCTCTCATTGTTCTGCTTCGGAACCAGGGGTTACTAACATAAACAGAAATTCCAGGGTGGCAGGAAAGAGGACACACACGCTAACAGGAGGTCTTGCCCGTCACCCGCAGGCCACTGTGGCCTTATGCGTGCACCACTTTGTAAATAAATCTTCCTGGAAACGCAATACTAAGCTAGGCTGTACCATAGTCCCAGCTTCTCTGCTCTCTGGCTGTATGTTGGAGCAAGCCCCTTGATCTCTTTGCACCTCAGTTTCCTTCCCTCTGCAGCGGGTTGTTGTGACGTTCAAAGAAATGCAGACTTGTAAGCGATCAGAGCAGGACCTGGTGTGCAGTGAGCACCATAATGAATCAGTATCTGTGGTTATGTCTCCCTGAGCAGCAGGACAACTGCATCAAACCCACACGTTCCACACAGTGTCCCTTTATGTCCAAGTGCAAGGGACAGAATGGAACCGCTGACGTAACTTGAGTTTCATTAAAGTCATTACTCTTAGAACAGCCTCTTGGCAGGACACCCAGGTGTTTGAGGCTCTGAACCTCTCTTAGTTCCACGGTTGGTCATTAACACCGCACCCATTTTGTCAAAAAGACAATCAGCCTTTTCCGAAGAATAATTCTCTTCCAAAGAATGATTAGCTGACAAGTCTCCAGCCTTTTCAAGATTATTTTATTCAAAGAGTTGAACCATTCAGTCACCCGTCAATCTTGTGATTGAACCAAAAAGTCAGGGCAGCCCATCAGGATGCTCAGTGGGCATGTGGCTGGCATGTTGCTGGCAAATGGCTAGTATGTTGCTGATGTGTGGCTGGCATATTGCTGGTATGTGGCCGGGCTGTGCTAAGCTGCCCACCAGCAGGCAGAGGGCTGATCCTGGCTGGTGCGGTTTGTTTTATTGGAAAGACAACTTTAAGAGAGACTTGGCTAATCCATCAATCAATCAATCAAGCTTTTTGTTCCTTTCAAAATCTAGACCTGGAAGCTCTTCAGAATCCCAAATCTGCGTCATTTTTTCCCACTACCAGTACTTTAAGAAGGCTTGTTCATACACATGTCCTGAATTTTTTTGTTCTGGCTGAAAAACCTGCAGAACAAAGCCACTGTCATTTTCTCATCTTCAGTCGTTGACATCAGCCTGAATCAAATATGAATAATTAGAAATGGGCATGAGTCATTCGCAGGTTGAAAGGAAGATGCTCAGAGGCAGCGTAATTCCCTTTTCATCTCCAGAGGGCCAGGCGTGGCTTCTGCCGGCGCCTTCAGCTACCACTGTAATGACGTCACTGAGCAGAACGCGGTCAGGCCTGCAGGAAGCAGCTTACGCAACAGAGGAAAAGGAAGGCCGAGCCTTTGTTCAGGACGGAGTCGTTAGCAACACTGGTGGCACCGACAGTGACCCCTGGCATCTTGATGATGACAAATGGCGCACGAGGAAGGGCCTGCGGATGATAAATGCTGGAATGTTCACAATTATGCCTCGGATGCTGATGGGATCGTGCGTCAGGGGCAAACATCACTCGTGATCGTGGTGCCGTTAAATAAGACGTTTTATTTCATGCTTCCAGCTTTTCCATTAGCTCTTAAAGAGTTGGTTCACCAGGTTTCTGGATTAAAATGTGCGATGGTCGGCATTCCAAGACAGGGCACGCCACAGAGACCGGAAGACAGAGAAACACTGACGGTCTAGGAGCATCGCTGGGCCTTGGACTCTAACAGGCGAAGCTGCTTCCCAAAGCTCAACTCTTCTTTCTGCCTTTATTGCCTTCATTCATTCCTTCCCCCTCCACGCCTCCCATTCTGCTGCCTGGGAACTTCCGGCCCCAACTACAGTATTGAATACCTACCCTGTACTGCCCCCTACAGGGTGACTTAGGATAGAGCAACAACATATCGAGAGTGGGTCACTTGTTCTCTGCTGCACTGGCTTGTTGCTCTCGCAACACTACCATGTAGGTGTTGGGGGGGACGGCGTGGTGTCACTGCCCCCCAGCAAAACACAGGAAGCACGCGGAAGTGAAGGTTGCTGTTTCAACAAGGGAGAATGCACACGGCGCCAAGTCCAAGGACGTCACAGTAGGCGGGACTTACAAAGGACTTGTTAAGGAAATTGGACTTGTGGTAGGTAATTTGGTGGAAGGTTTAAGGAAGCAGAGCTTTCCTCAGGATTGGATGCTGTCAGGAAGGAAGCACAACTTTCTGATGAGGTATCTTAATAAATCTGTTCTACGTGGGAGGGGAGCGAAGCGATGCTAAGGCCGTAGTCGGTGATGGAGTGGCAGTCACTCACATTAGCCAGGATGGACCGTCTGGCCGCTTCTGTGACTTGCACGATGCTCACATTTTGTCTGTGTTCAGACTTGTATGCCGTGGTCCTGTTTTTGTCTTGATCCATCCTGGACGGTCATGGGATGGCCCTGTCTGATGTTGGCATAAACATGGCTTATGTGTAACAGATCACCTGGGCTCAGCTCTGATGCCAGGCAGGTTCCTGGAAACATCAGAGCCAAGGTAACAGTCACATACCAGCTTCTGGATAACAGGGGCTGCCTTCTCTTTCTCGGCGGCATAAATAAGTGGAAGCAACTGGTCCAAGAAGAGGCATAATGTTAATACAGCTCTGTCTGGTCTCTAAGCCCAAACTTAACAGCACTTTGGTCTCGTTTTGCTTTCCTGAATCTGTTTTCAGCTTCCTGGATTTCTCAAGGGAATCCAGTCGAGCTTCCTGGCATGTCCTGTGGACAGAATTGCAGGGAACCTTGAAAACAACATTGTCCACTGACTTCAGTGAGGACCCCCACCTAACAGGACCTAAGCCCACTCTGTGTCAAGGACAGCCTCTTGTCCTCCTCGTTGCGCTCCTTTGTCAGAAATCAGACCTTGTTCAAGTATCTTCATTTGTGGTACAAACACCTCTAGTCGGCGCTTCCCAGGCTTTGAGCTCCAGCTGCCTAGTGTGGTAGAAGAGGGGTCTGCCGAAACGTGGAGGGGGTGTGAGGAAGGCGCTGTTCCCTCCACGGGGTCCCCCTTCACCTGCCGTCTTTCCATGAATGCTCTGCAGGTCCAGAGCAGGAGTTTAAAGCTCACGTAATCGTTCTGCTTTTGATGCTACGCTGCCCCACACCTCTGGTTACTCTCCTGCCCCATGGTGACCCCTCACCAGCCATTTAAGGCATCCTGTGATCTCACCTCCACCTACTCTTTCCCTGTAATTCCCACATATACGCATTGCTCCAGCTAAATAGAGTAACACCTTGCTGTTCGAGCACCTCCGTTCGAGCACAGCTGCTGCGCACTGCCTATGCCTTCCCTGCCATCATCTGCCGAAGGTTCGAGTTCGTGACCAGTAAGAACCGACCTGGAGAAGCAAGTGGGAGTGTTGTAATTCACGCATCTGAAATAGCCTGGCTGCTGCGACCACTCAACTAGTCACAAATGGTCTCTGGAGAATGAATTTTATGTCCTCACGCTTGTGACTGTCTGGAGTCTGTCGGTGGTTAAAGTAAAATTGTTCATGGATCAAGACTTTTGCCACATCTATTCCTTGATTCAAATGAACCTTTAACCCTTTAGGGCAAGGGTGTAGTAAGAAACATCCTCAGAAGGCGGAGGAAAGGTGGACCTTGGTCTAGCTCCCCTATATACATGCACATGCTCCCCTGTTGCACTCAGCTCCGATAATATCTCCATCTGCCTCAGTGCCTTTGCCCATACCTGATGTGCCCTCCACACTCTGTCTCCTCCCACTTTCTTAACCTTTAATTGTCCTTAATGTGTTTGTCCGTCCAAGTCTAGGAATCTTTAGCAAAGACATACTTGCCCGATGCACAAAGACATATGTACCAGGATGCTCATTGCTTTCTTTCTGTGTTGGGAAAAAAACAGAGACAAGTCCATGAGCAGGTTAGATAACTTGCTGTGTCCATCTATTCTGTTGTTGGTATGGGGCTGATAATAGGATGCCAGATAGGTAAAGATGACGGTGGAATATCTCCATGACACGCTGTACTGGGAAGTCATGGGGCCAAGGTCACATGGTGGGTGACCTCTCCCTCAGTCCTGAATAGAGTCTTGAGTAGGGAGCTGGAGGAAGAGACACGAGGGGAGTTTAACATCAGTGGACCCTGAGTCTCTAAAGGGCAAACACATCCCTAACAAAGTCTTACTGGGTGTTCAGATCATAAACTGCGGACATTTGCACTATTCTTTCATGACCAGAACTTCATTTTGTCACTTTTATTGACAGAATTGTTTGTAATTTTCACAGTGCAATACTGGATTCAAATGAAGCCAGGGCTGTGTGATCCTGGGTGTATTTGATCAAGGTCAGAAAACCCGCATTCAAATTCATCATCTACCACTCACTAGATCTCTAATATTTTTCTTATCTGTGTTACCTTTTTTTTCCTCATTTGCGAATCTGAAGAGGTGGGCAAAATAATCTCTACGCTCTCTTTGTCACAAGAGTCTAGCTCTGTTCCTCTTGAGGCTTGGGCAGCAGTGCTAAGAATATTAATTGCAGTGTTTTTTAGTGATTATCATGGGATAGGTACACTTCTAAGCCCTCTACATGCAGACCTGGAGAATCATAGCAACTGTTCAGAACGTTGAACTGGAACTTCATCCCAAGCAGTCTGACTCCAGAATCCATGATCTAAACCACTCTGTTGTGTTGCAGTTAAAAGCCGACCTTTATAGTGCTGCATGATTTAAGTATTCATACCAAGAATTAGCTTTAAGGAAGCAAATCTGAAGTGCTGATGTGAACAGGGTAGGTGAATGTGGGAAAATCATTTGTAACAGCCCAAATGCAAAAGGAAAGCAAAATTTTGCATTTTAACTGTCTTTATGAGGTGTCATTTTCATATGCCCCATTGTAACTCTACCTACCTACTTCTGTATAAAAGTGCAAGAAAAAAACCTCACGACTACTTTGTTCTAGTGCATTTTTTCTCGGAAACTAATGCCATCAGATGCACGTGGCATTGATGCTTCTGATTTTAATTTCACAGATGAAAGAACTCGGTGTCATCTTCTACAACTGCAGTTGCCTGGTCCTAGATTTACAAAGGATATTCGCTTTATATAGTTCATTAAAATTCAAGAGCAGAGTGCCTCAGACCTGGTCCAAGAGGCTCTATGGAGTCTATGACAATGAAAAGAAATTGCAGCTTCAGTTGAACGAAACCAAATCTCAAGCGTTTGTATCGGTGAGTGGTTGCCCTCTTTCTCCACCCACCCCATGCCCCCTCACAGGCCCTGTGTTAAGTTGGAAGGTTCGTGTGTGATCTGATGCCGGGCAAAAATAAATTTGACAGATCAGTTCTGATGCATTCCCTGAAGAGTTCAAACGTGTCCACTTTATGCTCAGTCATATGCTGTCTCTACAACGGTGACCATCCTGTGATGATGACAACAAAATATGTTGATGACCATTCCTAATTCCAGATACTTTGTGTTAGCTGATTTGACCCGCACCAGTGTCCCTTGAGGTAGACCCAGAATGGTGACATGTTGCAGATGAGGCCATTGAAGCGAATCCACTGCAGCACCCAGAGCCTCAGATGGCAACGAGAGGGGAGCCACCAGCACCCAGGACTTCTACACCATATGTCAGTGATGCTCAGAACCCTTTGATGAAACATCTGAGGGAACCCCAGTAGGTAAAGCAGACAAAAACGAAGTTGTTGCATAATACTTGAAGGAGGCTGGAGGGCAAGAGACCACCCAGAGGGGAGGACTCCTTGCATAGCTCTCAGGCCCCTGACTTCCCTGAAAAACCACCACCCCACCCACCCTCACTCACCTCCCCTGCCATCCCCCCACCCACTCGCCAACCTGCTGCCCACACACCATAGCTATCTCCTCGGTGTCCCTGGCAGTGGCCTTCAGCCCTGTCATCCAACTTTAATGTACTCAAGAACCACCGGGGGAACCTGTTTAAAAACAGACTTACAACCTCCCGTCCTCACCCAGGAGCCATCACTGCACCTTGGGTGAGACCTTAGAATCTTGCATCAAGCCCCTGAATAGATCCGATGCTTAGAGAACCTTCTCTAAACCACGCTCCCTGTTTAACATGGCTGTTTCTCCATTATTGATACCAGTGCTTTCGTGCCCGTAACTTTTATGTCACTGAAGAGCTTTCGTTGGAGAGGGACGTGTATCCTTTTTGCCTATTAACATGAAAGCACGCCTTTTTGCCACCTTTCCGTGCCACCGTAACGCTTTGGCTGGTGCTAACCTGAAGGACATTTCAAGCAGAACCAGCAGGCTGAGGGAATTCCATAACTTGAATATTTCATTTATTAAGAGAAGTGAAAAGCAAGTAAGATACTATCCCTAAAATCAAGCTAGGAACCACCCAGGCAGGGAGAAAAGACAAGGGCAAGTTTATAAGTTAGAATATGCTAAACAGTTTAACAAGAACAGCATAGTATGGGAGGGGAGAGGAGGGAGACGGAGCCTCTGGGTGGGGATAGAAGAGTGTTTCACGGAGGAGACAGTATTTAAACAGGAGCTTAGAGCCTGCGTAGGACGCTGATAGGCAAAAAGACAAAAACACATCACCCGAGGCCTATCAGCACTATCAGCGTGAACGCCCAGAGGCAGACGCGGTGGGAGATGAACGTGGAGGGGTGATTGTTTCAGTCTGGGGCGCAGACAGCGTGGTAGTCGGCAAATGAGGGAGGGCGGAGAAACGGGAGGCCGTCGATACATCCCTGCCGGTGAGGCCAGACTGGACTCAGGGACCAGGAGTCCTGAGAGTGGCACGTGTTTGTTTCTTCACATCATGGAGATGAGGAAGTGAGTTAGGGAGATGTGCAGAAGCCCCAGCAAGCAGCAGTGGTGCCCAAATGAGGGGACCAGCCATCAGGACTGAGAGGGGGGGACAGCACAGGAGACACTGTAGGAACACCGGCTCTGTGTCTTGGTGACCAACAGAGCGCCTACGTGTGTGCTGGGGAGAAGTGTGGACCTAGCATTAGTTTTTGTTTGGTTGGTTTTTATTTACGTATCTTTTTTTGTTATTGGGGAATGGGTATTGTTTATTTCTTATTAGTTGTTTTTACAAAACGTGGGCTTCATTCCAGAAGAAAAATAATGTAAGTAATCAGAGGCCTGTTCTGAGACTCACCTGTCAAGATGACTCTGAGCAAGGGCACCTAGAGGGCGTGTGACCTTCGACACTCTCCTTTCTTACCCCCACGGTCCTCCTCTGGACATCCGTTCAGCAGCTCTGGGATGGGGTCCCCGCCAGCACAGTGTGAGGCATTGCCCCCCAGCATTTGAGGAAGAACCCCAACCGCCATTGCCGGGAGCATGTGATGAAGGGCCCAGTACAGCCTTTCCAGGAAGTTCCAGAAACCGTTTATGGGGCCTTTCGATACTAAGCACCACTTACATTTTTTGTACTCCTTTGCCTGCCACGGCGTATTGCTTCTCAGAGTAAGACACAAACTGCAGAAACACACTTTTCAGTCCTTTTCCGTGGAAAAACAATGAAAAAAATCAAAATATATCTTTCCCTTTGTAAAAACAACATGCACTTTGTTTAAAACATGGAAACCACTTTGAACCTGAGAAAAATATACCTCAAGTATAATTTTCCTCTTTTTCATTTTGCTTAAATCTTTCAGAATATCTTTTTTCCCCCGTCTCCCCTGATGAATTTGGACATCTTAATAACTCTCTCAGTTTTTCCTCTAGAATTATTGATGACCCTTTCTAAACAATCAACGCTCCTCTTCCTGACTTAATGAAAGATTAAGGGGAAGAATACACACTTTTTAGATCGTATTGAACATTTTCATAGTCACGTCACTGTTCAGATGAAATGACTTCCAGGGTAAATTGCTTGCTATATATACATATGTGTTATATGGTAATACCTGAGGACATTTACAGCTATGTGTGATGGGGATGTACACCAGGGTCACATACGTGTAGAGTGGGAGCATTTCTTCCAAAATCAGAGATGGGTGTGTTGAAAGCAAGAATTCCTCCCCCCCAGATAGATATAAAGGACAGGTTTGAGGCTGGTCCCATCACACTTTGACTTCTACATGCCTCAGCTTTGATAGGATTAAAAATATATTTGTCTTTTCTCAGAGAGAACTGGAAAGTAGGTTTGGAAAAATTTAGTTAAAGGCCAAGACCCATGAAAACACTTAGAAAAACAACAAAAAAGAGAAACTCCCAGGTGATGAAAGTCAACACTCTTAAGAGTTTGGTTTTTGTGTCTTCACAGAATTCTCCCAAACTCTTTTGCCCTAAAAACAGAAGCTTTGACATTGACGCCATCTACAGCGTGATAGACGACGCCAAGCAGTACGTGTACATCGCCGTCACAGACTACCTGCCAATCTCCAGCACGAGCACCAAAAGGTCAGCACAACCATGGTCTTCACCTCGAAGCTGGTCTCCAGGGCCTGGCACTAACCCGGGGACCGTGGGAGAATCCAGCTGGGACACTGAGATGCTCTCAGGGCACGTGAGGCCGCACGTCATTCAGATTGGCTGGGCGTGCCTTTGCAGCTTACCCACGTGGTATCCCTTCCCTCTGCCCGTTTTAAGGACTCAGAGCCTCACGCTACAGAACTACCTCAGTAGTTTACATCAGAGGCATAAGAACAGCTTCAGAGTGGAGCGTGGGTTGTTTTCAACCTGGAAATTATTTGAGAAATAAAATAACACTTTTTTGAAAAAAAAATTTTTGAAAATCAATTGTTGAGATTGCCTAAAGGACATACCGCAACTGAATAGGTCTGGCAAGAGTTTCCTTAAAGGGTGCATCACTCTGTTGTACACCCGTTGGTCTTCATCAAATGCTAAATTTTCCTAGCTTTCAACTTAAAGAAGAAAACTTAAAATATGTACGCTGTCTCTCAATCCATCCCTCTGTATGAGGAAGGGAGCGTCTTAAAAATGGAGAGTTTTTTCAATAATTCCTCATTGTTTAAGTGTGGAAATACATGGAATAAATTCAGGGATAGAATGCATGCCCCTGCATCACTGCAGGCAGAAATTCGTGGCCTCGCCCCTGGTATTTCCCACTTTTGCTTTCTTGCTGGGAATGCAGAGATTCAGGTGCCTTGAAATGTTTTGGATAATTCATTCAATCCAGGAAAAGTGTTCCAAGAGCACATTTCTGGGGGTACAACCTAAGACCTTTTAAATTTGGAAAATTGCAATTTCAAAATAACCATTTACTGAGGTTAAGTGATTAAGTGTCCCTATATGGCTTGAATATTTTTCATGTTGCCAACTTTACATATGCATAATATGCAGCTTCTTTATGCTAATGACTACAGTTACAAAAGGCATATTTCACCAGAAAGTCATTATTCCTAATGACAATTGAAAAGCATTTTAAGATGCACATTATTAAAACACTTTTACTTTTAAATATTCGATATCTTTTGAATATTCATGGCTTTTTTTCCACATATTTTCACATCTTTTTTATCCCTCTTTTTAATGTTTCTCTCATTCATTGTTTATTTGGCTTTAGATTTAGTTGTACACTTCAGCTTCACTTTGGGAAGATTTTGAAACATAACAGGTTTTGCCTGGTTTTATTATTCAAAAGGAGAATATTGTCAAGGTTGTGTTAGGATTGGATGATGATTTCTTATAATGGATAAAATGTTCATTCCATAAAGTTCCAGAAACAAAATTAAGATCCTTCATGGCCAAGGAGAAGGATTAGTGATTATAAAATATCCTGAAAATATAAAAGAGAAAACTAAAAGAATGTTAAAGAACTGGGAACTTATCTCAAATTTTGCACTTTCCTTATTAACCTACCATTTCAGCTATTATTCAAAGAGCATTTTTATCATACCTTGATATTTCAAAACTTTCAATGCCTTTAGCATTCAAAATGAAAACTCATCAGAGACATAGAAGTAGTTCAAACATCCAGGTTATAATTAAATTCTATGAATAAAAAATTATTTTAAAAGTCAGACAGATGACTTGTCTTTAAATCATCCTGGAAATTTTTTTTAAGAGTTCAGCTCTAAAGACACCCACAGGGCAGAAGCTCATTTTGGGGACAGTTACCAAGAGAAGAGAGGGGTGAGCAGTATTTGGGGAGAGAGGGCTTGCTCAAGGCTCCTAACTGAAGTTCTGTTGGGAAGTTGATTCCTGGAGCACAAGTAGAGTTGGGGGTACAGAGAGGGTGGCATATGGTGGTGGTCACTCTGTCTGTGCCCTCTGCCCACATCGCTCGAGGCCTGGCCAGGGAGACCTCGCTTTGCACAGGGACAGGTCTCCATCATCCTCCGGTGCCCTAACCCAGGGGCCTTGCATTTTTTTCAACATAGCCTACAAGGTCATGTATATATCACAGGACATAGTATAGATCAGGTTAACATCGATGTTCTCTGAAGCCGTTCATTTATTTTCCAAAACTAACTTGCGTTCTTTATTTCTATCCATATGGATATCATTTCTACAGGACTTACTGGCCAGACTTGGATGGGAAAATAAGAGAAGCATTAGTTTTGCGAAGCGTTAAAGTTCGACTGCTTATAAGCTTCTGGAAGGAAACTGATCCCCTTACATTTAACTTCATTTCATCTCTTAAAGCTATTTGCACTGAAATAGCCAACTGCAGTTTGAAAGTTGTAAGTATTCTGTCGACTTGGTTATTAATGAAAGCATTTCTTCCTTTTGCACACCCGTGAAAGCTATAAGCACACACATGCACATCCACTTCCAATAAGAACTGGAATAACAACCTTTGATAGTGAAAGCCACTATAAAAGGTTAGGGTAGGTAATGTTTCCAAACATTCACACCCCCCAGAAAGGAGACTAGAACCCAAGTTTCCTGGTGCCCTCAGAGTCTAGCCCTCTTTCATACACTTCCTGTTGCTTCCTTTTCATTTTCTTTGAATGGCCTCCTTCGCCCACTACCCTTTTTTGTAAGCCTGTGACCCAGAGAGCGTGGGACCGTGCACTAGCACGGACTCGCCCAGCCTTAGAGCCCCCTTAGCCTGGCTTCCTGCACTTGCTCCTGGCCTCTTGGGCCACATGCTGATCCAACTCTGCCTACCTTGAAGGAGGCATGACTGGAAATTGTTATACTCTGAATGTGCTAAGTCTCTAGCTCAACTTTGACCCTCCTCTGGTCCTCACATATGCACTCACTTCCTCCCACATGCTGTTCCCTCTTCCTACAACACTGTTCTTCTCCACGCTCTACGTGACTCACACCTGCTAATCTTTTAGCCCAAACTCCACTGCAACCATTCAACAAATGAATGCATTGAGACCTCACGGTGCCGGGCCCTCCCCGGGCTGGTGGGACGGTAGTCCATGCAGCATTTAGGGACCCAGAAGGACAGGAACTCTGCTGTCACCTCTGACACATGGCTCCCAAGGTTCCTGGGCCTCAATGTCACAAAGCTAAACGCAAGGAGAGAGAGGTTGGAGGGCTAGGAGGGAGGCATTGATGCATTCACTGGTGAGCGTGCCTGTAGACTTCATTCCGCTGCCCAGATATCACTCACCCAGCCACACATGACCACTAGGGAGGCCTGGAAGAGTGGTCACAAAGGCAGCTGTGCTCCCAAAGAGACTAAGGGACAGCCTTGTGAATTGTCACAGTCAGAAATTTGGGGCATCCATTGCCCATTTTACGCTTTTCCCACATGGAGACCTGTCAGCCTCTCATGGTCCCTGCACAGCTCAGAGTTTAGGACTCCCCTAGGGATGTGACCCTCTTGGCAGCCTGTCTGGGTGTGACACCTCATCACTCAGTGACACAGAAACTGAAAACAATAACAACCCCTAAACCTCCAAATCCAAATTAAAGCTACCTCCTTCCCATACAACCAGGACCAGACAGGGACAATAAAAGCTCCCATAAAAAGCCCTGGCTGGTGTGGCTCTGAGGATTGAGCCCAGCCTGTAGACTGAAAGGTTGCCAGTTTGATTCCCAGTCAGGCCACATGCCTGGGTTGCAGGCCAGGTCCCCAGTAGGGCGTGTGCAAGAGGCAGCCCATCCATGCTTCTCTGGCACATCAATGTTTCTCTCCCCCTCTTTCTCCCTCCTTTCCCCCTCTCTAAAAATAAATAAATAAAACATTTTTTAAAACTCCCACAAATAAAGGTGAGGAGACCCACAGCACTCATTGGTCCAATGCAATCATGACTCTTTCCAGAAGGCTAGTGTGAAGCCCTCGTATTCCTGCACCTTCCGACCAAGGGCCCAAGTTTGTTTTAAGGCGTAAACAGTTACAGGAATATTTGGTCCCAGCTCATGTTTCTGTGGCAATGTCGTTTTCTCAGAACCTTGGTAGGCTTCTGACCTACCTGCTTCTAGCCAGGGGCCAGGAGTCACAGCCGACGTTTTCTGTTGTCCACGTTCCTGAACTAGAGCGACTGTGTGTCCTTGCCCACACACCTCTGCCTCTCTCCCTCTCTGGCTCTGTTCAACAGTGGCTACATTCAGCCCACCAGACTTGGATGGGAACATTGCACCAAGTATCTGATTTTTGCTGCGGGACTGAGTTGTAACTGGTTGTGGTCACTTAAAGGATTTTTCAAACTTATTTTCTACACTTGAGCTCGAGGTACCATCCCCTTTTTCAACCCTTTGAAATACCAAATTTCTGGCCTGTCTGTCTGTCCTCTTTGATCTCTGCTCACAAACCAGGAAATCCTGCCCTGAACTTTTTGATCTCTTCTGATGACTTTCTGAAGCACCGATAGGCTAACCAACACACACGACAAACAATTTGTTTCCAATTCCCTGCCTTATAGCTGAAGATTCAGGCGTGCTTAGTCTTCCTTCCAAATACATGCAGGTTGTGGTCTTACTAAATATTTTGCCACTGCATAACATGGGTCCCCATCTTCCCATCCTGCATTGCCAATTCATTTGCTGCCTGCCGCCCACTGGGTAAACTACTGCTGGATCAGTTATTAACTTCTTGTTATCGCCATTAGGGCAGCACCCACTTCACATTGCCTGGACATAGTAAGTGCCTAATATTTTTAAACGAGTGGAGGGATTTGTTATGTTCGTGTGTGCATACAATTAGCCAGGCACTGAGTTAAATACTTCCTGTGTGTTACTTAACATTCACAACTACACTGCAGCAGGCACCTTCCCAGGTCACAAACATGGAAAAGGAAGCTGAGAGAGAGGAAATGACCCCTCTTCAAGGACACTAGTTAGCATGGGAGCAAAGCTCAAATACAAGCCTTTCTAACTCCACCATTCTCTATGGCCTCTGCATGTAGAATAGATCGCTGACGTTACAGGTTCTTTTTTTAATATTTTTGGTGGGTTGACCAAATAGTCTGTATGGTTTTTTCCGTAAAACCAAAGATACATTTTTCATTTTCACCAGTAACTTTATTGATTTGGATATTTTGAGGATGTTGGTTATCTCTTGCGTGGTATAATGTTAAGCGCTGTCAATTAATGTCTCAATTTGATCGCTCTCAACTTCAACTGGTCTACCCATCCAGCACAAAGCTTCACAACCCACTTTCGACACGTTCGACCAGTCAACAGCACTTTCTCCATACACTGCAAAAATCTCTTTTTGCATTTCAGTTGTGTTTTTACCTTTCTTGAAATAATAAAGCATAATATGCCCAAAATGTTGCATATTTTATTCTATCTGCAATATTAAAATGGCTACACAAAAACTCGCCAATTTTGATATTTTTTAAATGCTCACTGATAAGACAGCTGTTCCAGTACAATCTAATAAAATTGTTTCGAGCGAACTTAAAGGCAACTAAGTGCTATTAGAGCCATCTTACAGAAAAAGAAAAAAGCAAATGAACTTTTTGGCCAACCCAATATTTTGTAATTGCAATTTGCATGCACTGTTATCTTAGTTCCAGGTGTACAGCACAGCGACTAGACATTTGTGTAACTTACGAGATGATTACCACACTAAGCCTGGCACCCCGCGGGCACCATGCGTAGTCATTGCGGTGTTACTGACTGTATTCCCTATGCTGTATTTTACATCCCTGTGCGAAGTTACAAAGTTCTTTTTTGGTTTTTCTACCTATATTCAAAAACATCATACATATCTGCTCAGAAAGGTGAGAAGCTACACATCTGAATTGTATCCCTGAGAATCAACAGAAATGCCAGATGAAATGTTTTTAACTCATGCTTGCCATTAAACTATTTTTTTAAAGCTGAAATCATTAACAATTTAAAGACACAAAATCCTAGAATTTTCTGTGAATTTGAAGACAACGATGCTTCCCACATGAATGTTCGTCATAATCTCCCTCACATTCTGGTAATATTGATGGAAAACGGAAACTCTTATCGCTGTTTAACTGGTTTTGGTCAACTGTCGTGCATGTGTGTATGGGTACACACATGAGTGCAGCTATTGGAAATATAAACAGGCCTGTGATCACTATTGCAGGTCTGTTTTCCGGGACAGATTTGCAAATGATAGAAACAACCAGGCCTTGGATCAGGACACCAGCCTCTGTTTGGAATCAGATATTGGGGATTGGAGGGAATGCCGGTACATCCCCAGAGAGCCAGGTAGAGACAGAGGAGAACAGAGTCAGATTGTGTTCAATAGCTTTTCGTGGACAAAAGACTGCTGAGAATTGTTTCAGCTTAAGGACATTTTCCAGCTAATTGAAGTGGCCCGTGGGGCTCCAGGAAAAAATTGAATAAGTCAAAGAACAGGTGTGTCATTCTCCATCCATCCCAGTGCCTAGCATGGTGCTGGCATAGAATACTCAATACTCAATGCGCGAGTATTGCGGGTGGATGAATCAATGAGTGAGGTCAAAGATGGGAGCCAACAAAGGCGGAGGGAAGAGGAAGGTTCTGTGCACCTGTGAGTGGAGGGAGCAGAGCCCAGAATGAGACATGGTGGGTGTGGAATCCTTGTAGCCACTCTCTGGGGATCTGGCTACAGGGTGAAGAGTCTCCCAGGTGAAGTCGTGCTCACGGGAATTCAATATACGCACAGCCAGAGGATGTACCAGGCATAGCAGTGTTTTAAAATAGAGATTTTATTATTATTTGGGCATGACAAAGCCCAAATAATAATCAGGAGATGACAGCCATTGAAAAGATATGTTTGTCGTATTGTCAGATCACAAGAGAAGGGGGCACGTCATTTCATGGCGGACCAAACAGGGAAACCCCAGGGTCAACCAGGAGGCAGAAGGTGTGAGGGAGAAACTGGGAAGAGCCTTCGAAGCCCATTCAGGGTTAGTCCCAGTTTGAATAATTTCAGTGAGCTTTGGGGCCTAGGGACTGTCCCTAGTTGCCCGATACCTGGCTCTGGAGTGATTAAGGGCTGGTGGATAGTGGCCCAGAGTGTGAACATTGACAAAGGAAGTGATTTGGAGTCTGAGCTCTGGATTGGTTGTTGGCATTTGAAAGGCAGGCTCGTGGGCAAGTATTTACTCTCTCCAGGAATTAGCTAACCCTGGGAGGCCCAGTCGCTCTAGGCTCAGTGAGGCCCCAGATGTCAAAGCGTCAGAACACAGAAAATAAAGACCTGACAACATGAGCAGAAGCAGAGAAGAGAGAGTGGGGGTGGGGGGAACTCAGAGCACATGGTCCTTGGCTCCTTTCTCCTCTCTCCACTTCCACTCAGGCCAACTCCGTTGTCCCTACCCACCCACCACTTCCTGACCCACACCTGCCACTGAGGCCGTGTCAGCTGGAAGCTCTGGTGTGCAATGTTAAGTGCTCTTGTGTAATACTTACAAGACATGACCCGGAAACTGGGATCCACTGTTTTAACCTCTACAGCACTTACCCAGCTTCATCCTTCGAGCACTGATGGTCATGTTTCTTGAGTAAACCAAATGTTCACAGTTCACATTGCACATTTTCTAAAACAGAGACCCCAGTCTCCGTTGAAGCCAGGTCAGGCCTCTGTAAGCATCGAGAAAAGCTTAGGTGGGAAAGGAACTTATGGCCCCAACATCTAGGACGCAGATGGGTGAGAGCTTTTCTAAGAAGAGTGGGTGTTGGAACTTTGCGTGGAGCGTGTCTTCAGGAGTCTGGGCGCACTGGTGAAGCAGATGGGCCGGGCTCAGGGCACAGCATCCATGTCCTTAGAGGGGTGGGCGGCCACCCCTTGCTCTTACCCACAAAGGGACTCGTGGAAAGACACTGCAACTCGCAAAGGTGTCCCAGCCAACTGGGTTTTTATTTTTTAATCCACTAACAAATCACTTTTAAAATGTCTTTGCTGTCACAGCATATTCAGTGTCTAACAATATGTCAGTGAACACAAT
The DNA here is from genome assembly GCA_004026545.1 of Mormoops blainvillei. Lineage (NCBI taxonomy): Eukaryota > Metazoa > Chordata > Mammalia > Chiroptera > Mormoopidae > Mormoops > Mormoops blainvillei. The sequence continues at coordinate 53,070 of PVJD01005181.1, read as the reverse complement.
ATAATTTCAACTGTCAGGATTGTCTCCCAGATGAAGCCGTTTCCCCCTCTTTTGGACCATTTTTGACTTTCTAGAGCAAATGAGTTCTCGGTAAAGCCTCAAGCTGTGATGTCATCTCCGACTTAAATTAGGATGTATATTTTGTTCTCTTTTGAATCTGTCTCAATTCTACAATAGCTTCCTCAAAAGGAAATAGTCCAGAGTGCAGGTACATGTTGTGACAGTGTCTGAGCGAGGTCACCGCCAGCTGTCACTGAGTGGTAGGAAGCCTTAGTGCCGGCATGGCCTCACCCTTGACTTGAGAGCATTCACAGGATATTAAACCAGCTTGGGGAGTCCACAGGCTACATGTGAACCCTCCAATGATGCAGATTTTGCAGAAGACAGAACTGGGGATGTAAGGTGATCCGGCAGCTGTGCCTGTAACCACGGTGATATGGCCCTGAAAAAGGTTCCCCGTGAGAAGCAATACCCGTTCTTGGGTGGTAGATTTTAGCCTCTGCACCATGATTTTAAGAGTTCGATTGAAAATCTGAATGAAATTGTCAGGGCTGGAGAAGACATTTAGTGATCGCCTAGTTTCTCAGCCCCTTTTCCACCCTGAGGAAGACAAGGCCATTATTTCCTCACACCCAATGCAAACGCGTAAGTTTTAAAACTGTAAACGACGTTTTCATTCCTAGGTATCATTCCATTTTTCTCTCACACACACATGATTCCTCCACCGCTGTAAGGAATCCCAGGAAGGTTCCATGCAGTTTTGAAAATGTGCGACATTTTCCAGTGTGGCAGAGATGAGTCCTCTGCTTTGATGGTGTCTTCCTGTGAGCTCAGCCACGGGTTCCTGCAACAGTCACAATTTAAGCCTCATCTAAGCATTTACAGTTCCAAGAGATTCCTGAGGCATAAGCCCACCCCCTCCTGCCATCAGCCCCCCTCTCAGAACTTCCCCATCCCTGGCACAAAGTGACCCAGAATACTGTGGTTTGGGTCGCAGGGTTGAAACTCAGGATTCGTGATTTGAAGTTGTGATTTTCTTTTCATTTGCCTATTAAAAGAGCCTCAGACCTAGGTGTTGAAATGCAAAGCATTTGTTCCTTGGGCAAAATCTCTTTTGACCTTTACAAATACCCAGTTTAATTCACCAGCCATTGATGCGGCCTGCCGCTGCGTCTAATGTGTGCGGCATGCGAGAACATTCATTCAGTTCATTGGCAAGCCTGGCAGAAGGCACCCTGAGGCCCACTTCAAGTGCCAGAGCACCCTGATGAGTAAGACAAGGAGAACGGAACAACCTTCTGGCCCTTGCCCTAGTGAAAGAATGAATTTTCTGTTCATTTTGCAGCTTAGAAGCCTTCATTAGGGTTGAGCATGCTCGTTTCCTCTCCTGCTGCCTATGAAGATTTGAAAACCAAAATAGCTTCATCTCTACCAAGTGACAAGATTGTGCTTTTAATAACCCAGTGCGAGGTCTGTTGCTGACGTTCGGATAATAAAACCCTTTTGTACTCTCGAAGGAGACCGACAACGTTCTCCATTCACCTGCTTGCTTGCTTGCTTTATTTATTTATTTTTTTGTCCTGCAGAAATTTTTTGACCTGGAAAGAGAGAATACGTGTGCTACGAAAGAGCAAAGGGATCACACCTTTCCTAAGCTAAACCGTAACAAGTACATGGTGACGGATGGAGCAGCTTACATTGGTAGGTGTGGGGACCGCGACGCTCCTTCGGGGATCATGCGGGTCCGCGGTGGGCCAGCTGTGTTCCACACCCCATGACGAAGAAGCAGAGACTGTAGAGCACTTTTGACTGTGTAAAGCACTTTGTTTTGTTTTATTCTCTCAGCAAACTTTGCTAGTAACCAGGATGGTTTTTCTTACCTGCAGTTTAGAAATGAGGAGACTTGGGCCAGAAGATATGAAATGTCTGCACGTGCAGACAGATGTCACGGGGAAAGAGCCGCGTCTGGCATCAGGGACCCCAGACTCCTCCCCCTCTGCAGCCTTTCAGAAGCCACTGGAAAAAATAAAAAATAAAAAAAATAAAAACCTCACAGACAGGCAGTTGTATGTCACCACAGGCTGTTGTGTGGTGATTACTGGAGGGAAAGGGGGATGGAGGAACGTAGGAGAGGGAAAGGGGGGACAAATGGTGACAGAAGGAGACTTAACTTGGAGTGGTGAACTCACGATACAGTGTGCAGATGAAGTATTATAGAATTGTAAAAAAGTTAAAAATTAAAAAAGAAGATACTATCACTGGCCACTGGAGGGCGACTCCCTCCATGCTCAGTGGGAAGACATTCTGTTGGTCTACCATTTGGACCGGTTATGGGTCACGTTAGTAGAACAGAGTACTGGGAATTTTTAAAATGTATATCATGTGGGCTGTTCTAGAATATGAGAATATTATTTTATTCATGTTGCCCCTCTCAGCACCCCGAGATGTGATCATTTGAATTTTCTCATGCTTATCAACTTTTGGAGCTTAGAATGAAATCAGCTTTTTAAGCAGCTGACAAAAACAAACCCAAAATCGTTTAAAAAGTGAGAACTTTTGGCTCAAGTATTGGAAAATAGAGGGAGGGATCAGGTTTCAGGCACAGCTGGATCTGGGGACTCCAGTCTGGACGTTTTTACCTGCAGGGTTTACCAAAAGCAAGGTGTTGTGTGTACCTTCAGCAGTGACTCGTGCCTGTAGCCAGATGTTCTTTTAATGAATTAAATAAGGGTTTTAGAGTCAGACAAACCTATTTTGAATTTAAACACTGACACTTACAAGCCGGAAGACAGTAAAAAGTCACGCATCCTCTCTCTGCTGATTCCTTATTTGTAAACTGGGATAATCTTATCCCATTCCCACCCTTCCACCCCTTCGATGGTGAAATGAGGAGTAAATGAGATAATATATGAAAAGCTCCTAACACTGTCTCTGATCTATCTATGTAGATCCTTAGTAAATATTCATTCCTAGCTGCCTCCCTTCTTCTCTTATAATTTAGTCTTTTAAAATAGACTTAATTTTTTAGAGACATTTTAGATTTGCAGCAAAACTGAGCATAAATATCAAGACTTCCCATATACCCGCTGCCCCCCAAACATGCACCGCCTCCCCATCATCCTCCACCAGAGGGGCCTATTTGTTATAGCTGATGAACTGCAGTGATACATCATCATCACCCAAAGTCCATAGTTTGCATTAGGGTTCGCTCTCAGTGTTGAACATTCCCAGGATTTGGACAAAATGTGTAATGACATCATTATAGGATGAATGTGATGTCATTCCTCATTGTGATATCATACAGACTATTTTCACTGACCTACGATCCTCTGTGCTCCGCCTGTTCACCCCTCCCTCACCCACCTCCTGGTGAGCACTGATCTTTTTCCTGTCTCTGTAGTTCTGTCTTTTCCAAAATATCAGCTATTTGGAATCACACAGTAAGGAGCTTTTTCAGACCGGCTCCATTCACTTAATAGTATGCACTTAAGTTTCCTCCGTGTTGTTTAATGGCTTAAAAGTTCATTTCTTTTTAGTGCTGAATACAATTCTATTGTCTGGTTACACCACACTTTATCCGTTCACCTACTGAAGGGACATCTTGCTTGCTTTCAAGTTGTGGCAGTTATGACTCACCTGCCATAAACATCATGTGCAGGCTTCATACCAAAGAGCATGAGGGCAGAATCGCACGGTAAGAGCGTGTTCCGTTTTGTGAGGCACCACCAAACTGTCTTCCAAAGTGGCTGTGCCATTTCGCACTCCCACAAGCAGTGAAGGAGAATTCCTGTTGTTTCATGCCTTCACCTGTATTCGGTGTCGGCAGGATTCTGGGCTTTGGCCATTCCAATAGGTGTGTAGTGGCGTCCCGTCGTTGTTTGAATTTGCATTTCCGTGATGATGGATGATGTGGGGCTTCTTTACATGGACTTCTTTGACATCCGTGTACCCTCTTTGGGGAGGAGTCTAGTAAGGTCTTTGGCACATTTCGTGACTGGGTTTTTCGTTTTCTTATTGTTCAGTTTTAAGAGTTCTTTGTAATTTTGGATAACAGTCCTTTATCAGACACGCATTTTGCAAATATTTTCTTCCAGTGTGTGGCTTATCGTTTTCTTTTCTTGACGGTGTTTTTCACAGAGCAGAAATTTTTTATTTTAATGAGGTTCAGCTTATCAATTATTCCTTTCATGGATTGTGCCTTCAGTGTTGCGTCTAAAAATTCTTCACCAAACCCCAGATCATCTAGATTTTCCCCCAGGAGTCTTATACTTTTGCATTTTACATTTTAGGTCTATGATCCTAATTTTTGTGACAGGTACAAGGTCTGTGTCTAGATTCATTTTTGCATGTAGGTGCCCTTTGTCCCAGCACCATTTATGGAAAAGACTGTCTTTGCTCCATTGCATGGCCTTAGCTCCTTTGTCAAGATCGATCCACCATATTTACATGGATCTATTTCTGGGCTCTGTGCTTTAATGCATTTTTAATTGAGTTTATTTTACACATAGTATTTTAGCAAAACATTAATTCCCTAGAGTGAAGCATAGTTCTAGTATAAAAATATCAAAAGGGCATCAAGGGGAAAAATTCATTGATAATTTAAATAATTAGCAGCATGTCCTGAAGAGCTCTTAAGTCGTCACTCAGACACCAGCTGAGAATTCTGAATTCAGAAAAATCCACACTAGACCTTGCCTAGAATTACATCTCTCTTAAACTTTCGCAAGACTTACAGGAGGACCCCCAAACCATATCATCTCTCTACTTTTTGGTTGTCCAGAGTATATTTGAGTTAAGCTTGGCAAACTCATCTGGAAGAGGGTTTGAATTGTTAGACAGCTGACAAGGGGGTGGTAGGTTGATTGAAGGCACCAAAAAGGCTCACCGAGGCCCATATACCTTCCCAGTGAGTTCATCTGCACCAGCGACCTGCTGTCCCCGTGAGGGCACCACGGCTCTGGCATGTGGGGCCAAACCCTGCATTCTGGAAGCTGAAATGGCTGTCTCAAAAAGCAGTGCTGAGCCCTGGCCAGTGTGACTCAGTGGATTGAGTGTCAGCCTGCAAACCAAAGGGTCACCAGTTCTATTCCCCAGTCAGGGCACATGCCTGGGTTGCGGGCCAGGTCCCCAGTACGGGGTGCACAAGAGGCAGCCACGCATCGATGTTTCTCTCCCTTTCTTTCCCCCTCCCTTCCCCTCTAAAAATAAAATAAATAAAATCTTTTTTAAAAAATGCACTGGTGAAACCCTCCCAACTAGGAAAAGTGCTAAGGCATATACTGGGATTCGGAGGTATAGCCAAGCCATCAGGAAGAGAAAGATAAGAAAACGTGATCACGCTGGGTTCAGGAACACTTCTGTGGGACTATGAAAATGGCCTGCAGCTATAATTCCCAAGAAGAACCTAATTAAAACTTTTGAGAATCAATAGATATACAGGATTTTCACTTCATCTATTGTATTGAAGGAAAAAACTGAATTTCACACACACACACACACACACACACACACACAAAGAAGGCTTCAGAATCTCATCCCTTCTCTCCCCTCACCTTTTCCTCCCTCATGCTACCCCAAAGCATATGGATTTCTATTTCTAGAAGCATATTTCTATGGATTTTTTCCTTCAGAGAGCCTGGTCCGCAGATGAACGGAGCAGAGCTCCCAGCGAGGCCTGATGCACCAACCCTGGGGACTGACGTTAAAGTCCTGGATGGCATGCACAGTTAGCCCAAGATATACCTTTAGGATCAGAGGTGACATGGAATAGAAATAAAATGTGGACCACGGAATCAGACCTGGCTTTGAACCTCGCTCAGAGAGGGGAGTCCGCCGTCATGGCAGCTCCTGGTCTGAGAAGACAGAACCAGAAACTGGGGGCTGACAGAAGCCCAAGCAAGGAGTATTTGCATATTCTGACAGGAACTTTTCCTTCCCTGGCTTTTTCTTAGATACAGAAGCTTCTGAGCCTTATAATTAGAATCCCTCATTCGTCCGTATGGATTAGATGTTGTCTCTCTAAAAGGTAGTAATGGTTCGCGGGATTTTTAAGTGGATTCCTGTGTACTTTAAATGTTGCTGTATTTAGTGTGTCTTGTGAATGTCAATAAGAAATAACATTTACAGAAAAGAACAGCAGATTCCTTGTTTTGAGTTTCAAGATGAGCAAAGCTGAAGAAAATGCCAAAATAACATGCAAATATTAATCTGTCATCTGTAAGCCTCCTTGGAATTATTTTTTCTGAGCTGTCAACACAATTTAGTCTCCCTGTCGTTATTCCCGGGTGCTGATTTTTTTTTTTTTTTAACAGAATCAGCTGTGTATCTCACTGTCTGGGGAATATGCCCCAATGGAGCCTCACTGTTATTTCCTTTCTTTCCTCGCAGGAAATTTTGACTGGGTGGGGAATGACTTTACCCAGAATGCGGGCACGGGCCTTGTTATCAACCAAGCAGACGTGATGAACAACACAAGCATCATTAAGCAACTGAAAGATGTGTTCGAGAGGGACTGGTACTCGCCCTACGCCAGAAGCTTACAGCCAACCAAACAGCTAGACTGCTCCGGCCTGTTCAGACTCAACGCCCCCTCAGACAAGACTGTCACCGACAGCGCCAGCGGGAAGGCCCCCGCACGTGTATAACACAGGAATGAACACACTGACGGGACCGCGTGTTTTTCCTATTTATATATAAAGGACTTGAGGAGAGAAAAACAATTTAATATGTCTTTTTTAGGGAAAAAGCACACTTATGAAAAATAATCTCTGATACGCCATAGAATGGCTAACCATATCTTAGCGGCGTGTACACTCGATTTAAGACTTTTGTATCTGTTACTTCTGAGAGAAAATGTCATTGCGCCTTGGAAGTTAGTTTTTACGTGGGCATACCAACTTTAAGACTTTGATGCCTCTTTCTTTCTAGTTTTAGGACTTTTGCAGCTGATCCACGTGGACAGCACGTAGGAAGCTTAGCATGAGGTAAGCTCTTTACTGTTCTGAGAATCGCTGACTTAGAGGAGAATGAGGAATTCACCTTAAACAAGAAAGCAAACCAAGTATTTATCCTTGTAAACTATCCCCAAGACCTATACAGTCATCTTAGCATGAAGTTCTCATGCCATCCTTCAATACTCTTGAAAAATACCTTTACCTCCTTGTTCATTTTCTTCTGATGCCATAGATTTTCTTTTCTGTCATTTTCCCTCCTCACAAAATATCCTTCTGATATAGTGTCCCTATATTCACCTCAACACTAGTTGTCCAAGTACAATAATATTTTTGAAAGTGTATGAATTCCTCAGAATGGATACAAAATGGAAAGAGCAGTCTTTAATTTTCACCTTTCAACTGCATTTTTTTCCATCAAATTGATATTTTAAAATTACAGCCAGCAATATGTATCCTTCCTCTCAAGCTCAGAAAAATTATATAGCCACCTGCTAATGTCCAGCTAGCTAATAAGTCTGCATTATAGAGAATAAAGTAGTTTTTCACATTTTTGTTTAGCTTATGGTACTGGAAAAGAAAGATCTCTATGCGTCAGTGGATTTAAATCACTTTAGAATTGTTACACTGTTAAGAGTATGCCAGCAAACGTTTATAGAGCTATTTAATATACTTTCTGCTATTTAATATACCAAATGCAATTTAAATACTCTGCTTAACATATTTTACTAAGAAACAAAAATATTGATTATTGTTCTATAATGTCATTGTGTGTGGTTTTATATCTATACAACGTATAGCCCTATATTAACAGAGACTGTTGCTACACTAGAGAGAAGCGCGACCTCTTCAGATCCCAGAGCAGGTGGCCCCAGGACGCCCAGTCTTAACATCGCCCCTGACTCTATCCTTGACCTCGGGTTTCTGTTGGTTAATGTAGGGACAGTAAATACTCACCTACCTCGCGAAGATATTATTATGGTAGGAAATATTTATAACTTGTTTTGAAATCAAAAGAACCTATATAAATGCTAAGCATTATAATGTAGAATCTTTTCCTTGAAACAATCTTTGTGGTATCCCGATGGAATCCACACCGGGTTCTCCCAGAGAACCAACAAGGGAAAACAAATTCACAGCTTCCGGTTGCAAAGGTAGAGGAACAGAGCAACACAGCTACCCTGCTGGACTTTGGGACTGTCATCCTTGGGTCACTTTGGCATAAATTACAGCCGCACGAAACGCGACATTGTGCGTAGGGTTATCCTTTAGGACCGGCGTGTACGTGTGCTTTCAGAGCAAAGAAATGGAATCTTCGCCACATTTTTCCTATTTCTAGAGATTTGATTTCTAATGTGCCATAAAGAGTGACAGAGGAACCCGTGAATCTTACCCAGTGGGTCTGCTTGCTGTAGAGCCCCTGTTGTTGGTTACCTGGCAACCCCGTAACTCCTTCTCTTGTTGTTTCCCAGTGTTGCTTTACTGACTATTTAACAGGCAGTGAAGAGAGCTGTAGCTTTTAAGGGTGGCATGTTTTTATGAATGAGTGGGGGGATTCTTAGTGAAATTCTTCGTCAGTAACAGCCAGTCCCTGAGGCTCTAAACAGTTACCGGATACGCAATCCTTGTTTGAGTAGGAAGTTACCCGGCCAGATGTCTCAGAAAAATAAAGGCGGTTTGAGTGGTCATTAAAAAAGAAAACAAGCAAGCAGAGAGTAGGAATGGAGACAAACATACCACGTTCCATCCCAGGCAAAGAAAAGCAACCCGGACTGAGTTTGAAGAGGAGAGGCGAAGGGAGGAGAGATGGCTTCTTCCTGGTTAGCGCTGTTTCTTGGAGTATTTGTGACAGCCACTGGAGAAGCGCCAGCTTGGTGTAAGGGGGCCACGTCATTGTCACTATCTTTTGTGTGTCACAGCAGAAGAGGTTCTTGTCCTTTATGAATTGACCATGATTGCTGTTTCCTTCTGAGCCTCGTCAGAAGGTAGCCCCAAGATTGTGCCCTGGGATTCTCTGCCACAACCCCAGCAGGGTCAGAGCCCTGCTCGGCCCAGCAGCACCCCCTCTTCACGGTGGCCCAGGCAGTTGTGGCCAGACCAGTAGCCCCAGGAGGCGACGACACTGGCCTTCTGTGGCAGTCAGGAGAACAGCCCCTGTGCAGAGAGCGTTATAACTGGCTCCATGTCCCCCAAGAGAACACTTCATCCCGCAGGACTTTCTTTCTCATTTGGATGCTCCGTCTACCCCTCTAGAAGTGGTCTTCCTCCCTTTTTGACCGTGTCTGTGCTTTATGGACTACCGACTTCCGTTTCCCCTTCAAACGTCCCAGGAATTATCTCTCAGGGCATAGGGGGAGGAAAGTGAACACAATCTGAGGCTGTATTTTAGGTCTGTGCCACTTCCATTAACCGAGTGCCTTATGTAACCCCAAGCATTGACTTTAAGCAGTGATTCACCATATGAGAAACTTCTGATGGGCCTTCCAGATGAAAACTTGCCTGTGCGTGTCTACAGATTCTATGTATCCCGTTCTCTTCCCAAGCCACGCAGATCATATCATTGACACACACTCAAATATCAGTACTGTTGGTTCAGGCCACTAGCATGTCAAATAATTGCACCACAGTTTATCAAACTACTGCAGATGACATGGAACATTCTAGATGATATCCATGCTCTGGAAACACCACAGTTGGAGCACCTGAAAATGACAGAAGCAAGACACACTGAAAATGTCCCCACTGTCTTTAAAGGACCTTATAAAGAGATTCTTTGGGACTTCTAAAGTCTCAAGGGACAAAGAATGAAAACCAGTGTCTTTAAAAAGTCAAAACAGACCCACTAAAAGAAATAAAAGGGCTGTGGACAAACTTTGCCTCTGTGTGGTTCTGGGCACCCCTTTCCCCATGGGGCGGTATTTGTGCTCTTGCTTGTCTCACCTCTGATTTGGTTCTTAGGGAGATGGGTCTGACCATGTTTTTGGCTGATCTTACCCTTTGGAAAATGTGTTCTGTTACCGCGGCTAAAACTGCCTCACAGAACCTGGGACTGACAGAAGTGCATTTCCCCCTACCTGTGGTTCTTCTCAAGTGACTTTGATTCACTCTAAGTTTTCTCTTTGTTTTTGAGAACTTTTATTGAACTAAAATCTAAGGAAAAAAAGTAAAAGGCTGTAAGAATTCCTTGATAAGATCGGACCCAGGGTCTGGCCGTCTCAGAAATTCTATCCCAGAATCTGACTTTTTATCATGCGTGCCCACTTGTGTGAGTTTCTCTGTCCAAAATTCATTCCATTATTATTAACATTTAAGGAATGTGAAAGCTGCCTTCACTTACAAAGAACAGTTATGGTCTATAATGAAAGGTACTTCGCTATTGGTTATCCAAGCTCAGCCCCTTATAAACTGTACCATCTATTATGGACAAACGTTCGGTTCTTCAGTTTGTACTTAGTCTTAGTGAGCTGTTATACTTTATTATAAGCTTTTTTAAAAAAGTATTTTTATTTGCGTATAGCTGGTATACAGTCTTATGTTGGTTATATTAGTTTCAGGCGTACAGTATAGTGATTCGACATTTATATATCTTACAGTGTGATCACCCCACCAATTCTACTAATCATCTGTCATCGTATAAACTTAACACAACATTGTTGACCAAATCTCCCTTCCCCTTTTCACCCATCTCCCCATCCCTTCCCTTCTGGCAACCATCCCTTTGACTATTTCAATCCCTTTTTGTTTTGTTTGTTTGTTTCTTTGTTGTTTTTAGATTCCGCCTGTAAGTGAAATCATATGGTATTTGTCTTTCTCTACCTGACTGATTGTAGTTAGCATAATACCCTCTAGGTCCACCTATGTTGTTGCAAATGACAAGATTTTGTTCTTTTTCATTGCTGCATAATATTCCACTGCATATATGTACCACATCTTCTTTATCGATTCACCTACCAGTGGACACCTAGGTTGCTTCCGTGTCTCGGCTATTGCAAATAGTGCTGCAGTGCTTCTGTCTTCTCAAATTAGTGTTTGCGTTTTCTTTGGATTAATATCCAGAAGTGGAAATGCTGGGGCATATGGTATATCTCACTTTTGTTTTTTGAGGACTATCCATATTTTTCCCCGCAGTGGCTGTACCAGTTTGCAGGCCCACCCACAGAGCGAAAGGGATACTATTAGCTTTTTTGAAGGAGAAATTAATGTAATGCCTATCAGCCTGAGGCAGGGTGGATAAATTAATTCGTATTCAGCATTTTTCCAACTGCTGAGATTTAGTATGTTTTCCTAGTATATGTTGGTAACCAAATAGGTGTTTGTTATTCTTACCTTATTGTTTTAAACTGGCGGAAGCTTCCCAATAGCCCTGAAGTCAACCTCCGTTCCGCGCCTGCCATCCCCTTTTGAGAGAATTTCCATCTGCGGCTGAATTATGAAGATACTGATTTTTATGGTGACTGCTTAGATTTTCTCCAGAAGTTTCTCAAAATTGTAAAAGCCAGACTTTCTTATTTTTGACCCCTTAGCAGTCTTGCACTAACAGAGTTCTAGAAAGGGTCACTGATTGCTTATATGCTTTTTTGGCAATTTGATGAAAAGAAATGTGAGATTGAATAGACTATTATTCATTTTCTTTTGCTGTGTTTAACTACTAAAGTTCTAATTCTTTTACAAGGGATATCTTGATTTTTTAATGTTTCTTTATGTAAATAGGATAAAGTTGTATCTGGACATATCTATATTATTAACCTTAAGATACCTAAATAAATTGGTGTGATAAAGGGCTGAATTTGGGGACATCATTAAAATTCTCAAACCTTTTGTATAACCAAGTGCTCAATTTTTTTTGGATAAGTATTTTATATATATATATTTTTTTTTTTTTTTAATTCTGTGAGATGAGGCATTAATTTTTCTCTTCAACTTGATTGCGGAAACAAACCAGTCTCTCTGAGCATCCAAGCTGTACTCCAAGTAATGAATATGAGAAATGCAGCTGCCCCAATGGGCTCTGTCCCCTCCCTCCCCAATTTGGTATGTTTGCCCAAGGAGGCATCTTTGCAACAATATTCCTGTCTCTATAAAAAAAAAAAGTTGGTTTCCAATATACCTTGGTTTTAAGTAACTAAACAGTTGAGTTTTTTAGTGAAGAAACCATTGTAGAGACCGGGCGGTACATTCCGGCCCAGGGAAAGAAAAGGCATTTGTGGATACAGCTTCAGCAGCTTCCTGTACTCCCCCACCACACTGTCTTCTTTCCAGGCTTCAATCCATAATCAAAATCTCCTGGTATCTGCTCAATAAACCCATATGGAATTGCAGGTTCAGAGAGCACCTTGAAAACCACCCAGAACAACTCCTCCAAATGCACAAACTTCCTTCCCATTTGGCCAAACCAAAGCTGAGAGTCTGCTCAAGCCAAACGTGTTTGAGCGCTTGGCAAGGTGCCTTTCACCAGACCCACATAGAACACAATTCTGTTGATTTGCTAAAGTAAATTAGATTTGGGGCAAAGCCTTTTCCATAAGAGAATGTGCGTGCTATGGGCGCACTATGGGAGACCTTTTTATAAAGAGAAGGAATCTGAAGAGGCAAACTTTTGGAAAGCTATTATTTGAGAGCTTAGCAAAGGCTTACTAAAGCCTTCAGCTTTCTGAATCTGCAGTAGTCAATAATGATTTGATTTGATCAGCATGTTCCGAATTCTTCAATTTATGGGGTTTTGTTTTGTGTTGTTTTTTTAAGTTGGGCTAAGTCCGATGGCAAAAGACGCTGAGCAAGGAGTCCAGTTAACTCATAGTAAGGGTGAAGGTTATTTATGATTCATTTTTATGTCACATGAGAGAGACATTAGTAAGGAAACAAGTTTTCTTTTATAAAAGGTAATCTGGCTCTGAGACCTATTCCTCTGAACTCAAGACATGTTAAAAAATTCTTAATTCCCTTATGGGCTCTACCGTCATCCATAGCAGTAAGTTCTAAGGAATGGCTGGAAAATTTTGAGCTTACAGGGCACAAAAATGGACACACTTGGTTTCTAATTTGGCGTGTCCCCACATAGGTATATAGCAGATCTTGGGAGTGTGACCTCAAGTTCTGGGATTAAAAATATTAAAGTTATATATGACTTTCCAATATGAATGGTGGAAGAAGACCTTTAGAGACAACTCAGAAAATGTGTTCCAACCATATTTATGCAAATCAAAGCTTCATGCATCATTTCACTTTTACGTAAATGTAGAGATTATCTACTTCTTTAGAAAGTGCATGTTGCTAAGGGCAACATCCCCCTCCAAAATGTGAGAAAAAGTGGCAGCACCATAGTTTCAGGGAGGTTACAGTATTGGTAGAGCACTTTGAAAATCTTCCATGAGAAAGGGTCACTGCGAAACAAAGCCTTTTGTGCCTGTCAGTAAAGCTGCACGTTTTTCTACGTTTCATGGGTGGGTCTATAGTTTTCCTGGAGTCCTGAAGAGACCGCACCCATAGCAGCTGCATGATCAGAATCACACTTTCTGTCATGGGGACTTTCCACGCTGACCACAGCTAATTGTACCAAGGTTCATACTTGACCCAAAGAAACCATTTACATGTCAAGGGATGGCGTAGGGAAGGAGGCAGACCCAGCACTGCTACTCTTGTTGGGTGGCGCCTGGCCCGACAAGGCAGAACCCTCCTTTCAGGAGTCTGAATAGGAAATACAGAAAGTGAATGAATGCCGTAAATTCAGAAGAGAGGAGCTAAGTCACCCTGGTGGTGCGACTTGGAGCAGTAATGGCAGCTACTTCAACAGTTAAGATAAAAGACTTCTTGTTGATTCACCATTTCCACTCTTAGGCGACTGGAGTGATTGTTATTGATTCCTGAACAATGAGGCTGGACTTCGTGATTACTGGGTTGCTTTCTTATCTTCTTTACTTTCGTATGTTATCAACACAAATAAACTCACATTAATTGAGATAACCGGACTGCGTGTCTGTCCTTGGCAACCCCGAAGGGCCTAACACACTCAGTGAAAGCTCTCCTCATTCCTAAGTAGCTTGGAGGCAAATGAAAGAGTCGAAGAAGCCCTGTAGTATCAACCGTGTTTCAATTAGACATGGACTCACACTGGAAATCTTCACAGCAAATCTCCTGGATCCAGCCTGTAAGTGTTAAACATCAAATCGATGGTAACCCAGTAGCCTAGACGCATAAAGACAAATTAGAAGCATCGAAGATGGAAATTAAAAAGCTATTTAGGAGATAACTGCATGACAGACACAGATTGTTAAGAGCTGGAAAAAAGATGAAAACTTCTCCAAGTCCAGACCCTCCATATTTTTTTATATGAGGAACACAAGACGTAGACCACACACTGAATTAAGCAGAGGCAGATGTGTTCTAAATTTAGAAATTGTTTGTAAAAAATATTCTGATGATTGATTTAATACATGCAAAAGTTGCGCATAATATGCCACATGTTTGGGGCAAATGGTTCGTGTACAGGGATTTGTAAAAGATGGAAGTGAAAATGCCCCTGAGAGGTCTGACGAAGGCGAATGGTCTTGAAGATGCCGTAGCTGGAAGCGGCAGCGGTGGAGGTTAGGCCAGGCACATCCAACCTGGCTTCTCTTCCTCCTAAACCTAGGTGGGAACAAGTAATATCAGAAGACAGTCTATAGTTGTGTGCTCTGTTTCCAGACAGACCATGATGGGCACTCATTCAAAAATGAAAACAATGCCACAAAAACTACCACGTAATTTAGGGCTTGAAAACAAAATTCTTTGTTTTTGAAGTTTATCACTCAGCCGATCAGTTTGTAGTCATTTGTATAAAAAGGATGCATGAGATAGATCGTTTAAGTCTAAGGGTTGCTGACAAATACTGCTAAATTGTTGATATGCTCCTGTAGTGAAGGGAAGCCTGCAATGTGGTGGTCAGTGGTGTGTGTCCATTGGGCTGGGTGATGGTCCCCAGTTAGTCAATGAAACAATAACTTAGGAAATGTTGTGAAGGTATTTTGTGGGATGTGATTAAAATCTATTATCAGTTTGTTTTTTTTTAAGTAAGGAAGATTATTCTAGATAATCTGGGTAAATCTGATTCAATCAGATGGGAAGTCTTTTTTTAAAAGAATTCTTTGTGTGTGTGTTTTGGGTTTCATTTATTTGTGTGGTTTGGATGCGAAGTTTTAAGAGTAGAACTGAAGTGACTCCAAAGAGGAGGGAATTTCACGTACCGACCACAGGATCAACTCCTGCCTGAGAGGCCCAGGCCGGCCTTTCTGATGACCTGCTGTGTGGGATTCAGACTTGCCTAGCCAGCCTCACATCACATAAGCCAGTGCCTTGCAATAAATATCTCTCTCTGCCTGTCTCTCTCTCTCATGTGTGTGTCTCACTCGGTCTATTTCTGTGGTAGAACCCTGACTCACAAACAGCAATAAGCAATTCGAAAATCTTAGTGGCTTAAAACCACAAGGCTTATTTTTTTGCTCACACTGTATATTCCTCGCCAGTCAGCAGGAACACTGCTCACCGTGGCCACTCAGGGACCCACGCTGACAGAGGAAATGTTGCTGGTCACCATGACAGAGGGAAGGGAGATCACCAGAGGGCTTACACCAGTCATTAAGCTCTAGTGCAGATGTAACACTTGGCACTTCCACTCACAATAAAGTGGCCAGAACTAGTTGCGTGATTTCATCCAAACTAAAGCTAAGAAATTCATTCCTCCTGGCATTTCTGGAATGGAGGAAAATCCAAAATATTTAGGGAATAGTGTTAATGACTGACATGGTTGATTAGAAACAACATGTGCCTGAAACTAATGTAATTGAAAAAATAAAAACAAAACTTTAAGGAAGTTACAACCCTATCAGTGAGCTTCTCATTTAGAGTGAGGACAAGTTCATGAGGATAAAAGTAAGGACTCTTTAAGAATGATAAAGAATATAAGAATTTTCAGATTAGAATGACTCTCCGAGGCAGAAAGATGAATGGAATCAAAACACAATACCTTAAACTTTGGTGTCAGTAACCATTAAGAAAAAAAGCCACACTTAAATTTTACTCCGATATGTCAACTAGCTGACTTAACGCTTAGGCTAGGGCAAAAATATTCACAGATATAAGGGGCTCAGGTAGCTTCTTTTTATGTGGTCCTGGGTTTTAGAGATTTATTTAGGTGAACCTCACTGCCTGTCAACATCTAAAATAACAGATAAATAACAGCATAAGTAAAAAGAAGAGTGTTCTGGGCCGAGCTTTGTGAGCCTGTCAAGTCTCCTAATACGAGGAGCTTCAGTTTGTCTTTGACTTTCATGAACTCACTCACCTCTTCAGGTGTGCGTGGTACCTCCTTTCCCTGCTCACTCATCTTTGTCTCATTTTCTTCATGAAACAGAACTATCCATTTTAAAGTATATGTTTCCCTCCTCTTTTAAACAAATAATATATCCCTCACAGTGAGTGTGGGCCAGACCTGGTGACTTCTAACCTATAATACTTGGGAAATAGATATAAAAATATAAAACTTCTGTGAATAGGTTACAACATACTGCAACCTCCATATTGCTGGCAGATTCTCTGTATTGCTTTCTTGGCTCATGTATTTTTGTTTTTTTTTTAAAGAGAGAAAGGAAGGGAAAGAGAGAGAGACAGAGACAGAGACAGAGAGAAACATTGATTTGGTGTTCTATTTATTTATGCATTCACTGATTGATTCTCATATGTGCCCTGACCGGGGATCAAACCCTCAACCTTAGTGTATTGGGATGATGCTCTAGCCAACTCAGCCACCCGGCCAGGGCTAGGCTCATGTATTTTAATAGAGCAAGATGCTGTGTTGGAAAGATCTACTTGCCAAGAAGTTGAGGGCAGCCCCTTCAGACCACAGCCAACAGGAAACTGAGACCTTCAGTCCAGTAGTGGTGAGAAACGGAACCCCCGCCCCCCAGCAGCCACACAAGAGAGCAGACCCCCCACCTCAGTCTAGCCTGGGAGACATCTTAGGCCTAACCCTAGACCATCACTCACACCAGAGACCGAGAAATGGTGGGCCGAGCCAAGCCCAGCCCAGATGCCTGACCTATGGGAACCGTAACATAGTAAGTTTGTACTGTTTTAAGCCATTACATTTTGGAGTGATCTGTTAGATGGCAAGAGATAATTAATATGATACACAACCGAAATAATGAAAAGTCCCCATTTTCTGCCCTCAGGCACCCCCGGATCTTTTTTTTTTTTAAAGAATCATAGTTTCAAAGTTAAAGAAAGGCCCAATGAATCCTGAACTGTTTATCCTTTTGCCTCATGAAAGCGTTACTGTATCATAACTAAGGTATTTTTTCCCTTTGTTTTTCATGAGTTTCTGAAAGACCTCTGTTGAATATTTACCGAGTCCATTGGGAACCGAGAACGATGAATCATAGTCTTATCCATCAACACTAAGGCAAGGACTTCAGCCTGGAAAAATATTTAACACCTTCACATTGCAAAGACTGCACAGGTGGTGCCGATGCAAGAAATGAAATAGGAACTCCGGTACATCAAGGTTGCAGGTTCGATCTTCAGTCAGGCCACATGCAAGAAGCAACCAGTGAACGCAAAAATAAGGAGAGCAACGAAGTGACGTTTCTCTCTCTCTCTCCCCCTCCCACTTCCTCTCTATCTCTCAAATCAATCAATAAAAATTTTTTTAAAAGAAATGAAATAGAAGCATTTTGCCAGAGAAAATGGGTGGAGCCTACACGCTGCAGAAGAAGGTGTGAAACAAATTGACATGGGGTGACTGAGCCCAATCTGAGGTCACATTTTCTCCATCTCGTTGTGAGCTAGTTTTCGACCCAGCTATGCTTGTCTTTAGATAAAAACAGACATGATGTCTGGACTGCTCTCTTTACCCTTTTGCAATATTTAACACACAAAGACTTATATTTAAAAATCAGCTTGTAAAATAGACAGTAGGTTTGGGGTATTATTTTTACCTCATGAATACCCCCTCTCTTGCCTGATGCTTTTAAGTAGCTGAAATGAGCAGTTACACAGTGGCACGTACATGGACACAATTTAAACGTAGACCCAAGTTGACATTTTTAAAAACAAAGAGGCAAAGAACAGTGAAAGGTTCCATGATTTCTGCAGGTAGACCTCGGGCATCAGCATCTGGTTCATAAGACATTTACAGGAAAATAGTTTTCTGGGGAAACTATAGATCCAGACTCCAGAGAAATCAGTAATGAGGTCACAGTATCATCTTCCTTCCCGTCCATCCTGGGTAGAGGGGTGCCTGTGGGTCCCCTCCCCGCCCCAAGCAGCCTGCCAGCTGGAAGCATGACCCCACCCTCAGTGTGATGATTAGCCTCCATTCCATGGAGACATCAGTCTGGTAGATCCCTGTGTCCCCAACACTCTGCACACAGATAGCTCACAGTAGGCAGATAATAGGCAGCTTATTAAAAAAATTTTATATTTCAATTACAGTGGACATACAATATTATATGAGTTCCACATAGTGATTAGACATCTATATAACTTATGAAGTGATTATTCCTGTAAGTCTAGTGCCCATCTGATACCATACGTATTATTACAATATTAATGACTCTATTCCCTGTGCTGCATTTTACATCCCTGTGACGGTTGTTTTATAACTGTCAATTTGTAGATCTTAATCCCTTTCCTGTTTTTTCACTCAGCCCCCCAACCCCCTCCCATCTGGCAGCCTTCACAATGTTTCTCTTCTGTTTGTTCATTTATTTTGCTTTTAGATGCCACATATGAGTGAAATCATATGGCGTTTGTCTTTCTCTGTCTGATTTATTTCACTTGGCCTAATGCCCTCTAGGTCCATCAGTTCTGTCATAAATGACAAGGTTTCTTTCATTTTATGGCTGAGTAATATTCCATTGTATGTATATTTCATATCTTCTTCATCCATTTATCTATCGACGAATGCTTGGGTTATCTCCATCCCTTGACTGTTATAAATAACGTTGCAGTGAACATAGGGTTGCATATATCTTTTCAACTTAGTGTTTTGGATTTCTTCGGACAGATACCTAGACGTGGAATTAAATAAGCAGTTGTTGAATGAATGAGTGAACTAATGAATAAGGCGGCATTGCTTTCAAGACCATTTTCTCGCATGCAAATTAAAGGGACCTGCCTCACTACGTGAATTGTTCATTAACGAAGCTGCCTTTTAGGCCATGATGCACTTTGGCTAAGCTACCTGGACGCACTAGCAGAGAGCCTTTCGGGAGTCTACACAGTCCTGACCAGCTACGCTTTAAAAACTACCCAGGGAGGCCCTGGGCAACCTTGTTAAAGACCAGGAATGACTCTTCCAGCTGAAATCTCCGGGCAGGATACAGGTGGTTTTCTCAATACTACGTGGCATCTGCAGAATGTCCTGGTCCCGCTGGCTTGGCCTCAGTGGGTGTTGCTGGCATCACTGGGATTTGGGGACTAGAAAGACAAGCGGGCTACTCTTGCTGGGCTGTCACCAAGGCTCAGCTCCTGCCTGTCGGTGATTCTACTCCAGCCCGTTACTCAAGGTCAGTTTGGGGAGATAAACACACAATAGGAGTCCGAAGGCAGCGCTATTAATGACCCTGGGTACGATGGGCGAAGGAGTGCGGTGACAAGGGAGAAACTTCAAGAAGGAGAGAAAAGATTGTGTGTAAGTGGACCCCTGCAAGACGTTGGCAAACAAGATGAAGAAGAAGGTCTTTGGCCCAGAATGAATTGAATGACCGATATCACTGAGGTGGGGATGAACTACTGGGTGTCGAAAGACCTGTCATGTAGAAGGTGGTTGGGGGCAGTGGGCAGTGTTCATTGAGAGGGGCCTGATAACTGTCTTCAGTGTTTACAGATCTTTTAGGGGAAAGGAAATCAACCTCAATACATTTGCAACTGGGATCAACGGAGAGGAGCTACAGAGAGACAGATCTTAGCCGAAGAGAAGGAAGTGCTTTCCAACAGTAGAGCTGCCCAAGGAAATTCAGAATTTAAAAGGTACGGTCCTAAGAGATTTTTAGACACAGGCTGGGCACAGATGTGGCAGGGAACTGATGGAGACATTGTCATAAGGAGATGCCTGTTACTCGATGTGCGGGGTGCAGACCTGGGACTTGCTAGAAATGCAGACCCTTGGGACGCACCCAAGACCCCTCAATCAGGACCTGTATGTAAACAGGCAGTCCCAGGGGACCTGGGCACACGTTCCAGTGTGAGAAACGCTGCCGTGGACAGGTGACCTTCGAATCTCCAAAGCCTAGATTTTGCATGTGGTGGGAAGTGAACCTGGAAAAAGAGATTGGAATTAAATCAGAACAGTCTTGAATTCAATGCTAAGGAGGAGTAAGGACTTTTCTAAGCATCTGGGGAAGGAAGTTTGAACTTACGTTTGTGGCAAAGGAATGTGCCATGATCAAATTCTAAATTATTTTCCATCCATGTGGATAGTGGGAGCACGTCATTGACAACGGAATTATTTGCATTTTTACAAACAGTTTCCAAGGCTTTATTTATCTCCCAGGTAACCTGCTTGTGACTGTCTGGAAAGCCAGACAACAGGAAACTCTATTTCTCAGAGAAACGGGTGTTGACTCCCTATCTCAGCATTCAAGGCCGCTCCGCTGACAGCTCTCATTATCCGTGGCTGACAAACTCACTCATATCTGGGGAAACCCCCACCAAACTGTCAACGCTGTGCACCTCTGAGAGTTGGGACCAGGAAACTATTTTTTCTTGTGCACCTGTGTTATTTGGCTTATTAGAACAAGTATGTATGACAACCCCTCCCCGTGACAAGCGTAAGGGTTCAGAAACAAAAGCCTGAACTCTCTAAGGCAGTGGTTAGAGAGAAGGAAGAACCCATCGTGCTCCTGCCAGTTTTGGCTTAACGCTCTCCATCCCCAGCAGCTGAAATTATGATTAGCTTTTCTGCTGGACGATTTTTGTCCCCACTGCTACCCTCTACGGGCGTGTAACTGCTGTTTACTCATAACAGAATGACCAGAAGATGAGTGAGCGCAGAAGGCCTGGTCGTCAGACATGGCAGATCCTACAAGAAATGCCTTTCTCTGGCCGTCGCCTGCACCAGTTGGATATAGGCACACAGACAGGAAAAGGGACATCCGTTTTGTTATCATTTCCCCAGAGGAGAACCTTTTTCTCCTAAGGATACTGATAGCCAATGGGAGGAAAAGAAGCCTAAAAATATCATCGCCCCACATTTTACATCTTGCAAATGTATGTTCACACGGCATACGTTAATTGCCCTCACACAAATCTATGATACATACTTAAAGACAGATGTTATAATTAGCAGTATCATGACAGTGCTGTAGATGAAGGGCTCGCAGAGTGGTTAATTAAGAAAAAGAATGGGAGGGCTTTTTTTACACCACTATGTGCTCTTGAGTAAATCATATTTAAAATATTCATTTGTGAAACAACAGATGATCTTATAATTTATTTCTTTACAAAATAACCCTCTAATAGGAAGTTTAAGAACAACTACCACTCTCCATGTAGCAAGTATGTAGGTCAGACTAGGCATACATGTCATTGTTCCTTGCTCCCTGCAAAGCGGACATTAGCATCCCCACGTCAGAGATAAAGGGGGGGCCGGAGAGATTTAACACTGTGCCCAGGGTTACAGTTTTCGAGGCTGGATTCAGATCCAGCTTTAGCTTGCAAGCCCACCTTTTGTCCTCGATGACACAGTTTCTCACCACAGATCCCCTTGCTGCTGGGAAAATCTGGCCTTGCAGGAGGAAACATCTGTCCCCAACGCTGTCACATCTCCACTCAGGCTTCACCTCCACCCTCCATTGTCTGCGACTTCAGCCTTTGAACAGACTGCCAGATCTCTTTTTTCTGCCAAGTCACAAACAGCTGGTGTGAAATGCATTTTTTCCAAACCACAAAACAGGTTCCCAAAGTGGAATTCAAATTGAGTCTCGATGTTATACCACCCTGATTTTTTTTTTCTCCTCCTAAGAACCATCCATCCTACCTAGTCTCTAAATTCTTGGCTGCATCAATATTCATTATGTTATTTAGAGAGAGAGATATTAGAGAACAAACAATTTATGATGTCTTGCCTGATCGCTAACGGAGATGGATGGGAGGGCGGTCAGAATACTAGGTTGGCAGACACTCATTTCGACGCACTTGGCTCCTGTCCTCAAAGCCTCCGCCCTGTGGAGGAAAAGGATTCGGTAGGCTCCTGGGACGCAGCCCAAGGGCGTGTCGGCAAAGGAGCCCTGGGCTTAGTGAAACGCAGATCCTGACCTCCCCAGTATGGATCACTGCTGTCTTTGAAAACCCGTCCTTTGGAAAAAGGGCACTAAGGAAAAGACCTTCCTACCTACTCCCCGCATAATTACGCCTAAAAACTGAAAGCAGAGACTGCAGGATTGGGGAGTTTTTTTGCATGCGAATTTTAGGTGGGGCATTTAGAAAAGCCAAAATGTCAAACCAAACAGCTCCTGGAGCCAAGTATTATTATTAGGCCACTGTAGGTAGGAAGTCAGGGACCGCACTGCGGCTATAAAGAGAAGATCCCACTTTGATCGTTAGAGTGGAGCAACAGTTTTAGGAAAGAGTTGTCGTCGTGAAATGGGATCAGTGAAACCAGACAGGTGTGGCATTTCGGTGGAACGAGGAGGGGCCGTGGAGCCCAGGAAGCACCTCAGAAGCTGTCCTTGGCCTTGTCGCTTCGTCCCCTGGTTGCCAATGAACAAGGCAATTACTTCTTTTTTTTTTTTTTAAGAAAAACTTTTTTTCTTTTTAAGATTTCATTTATTTATAATTTTTAGAGAGGGGAAAGGAGAGAGAAAGAGAGGGAAGAAACAGCAATGTGTGGTTGCCTCTCACGCACCCCCTACTGAGGGCCTGGCCCCCAACCCAGGCATGTGCCCTCACCGGGAACTGAACCAGAGACGCTTTGGTTTGCAAGCGGGCGCTCAACCCACTGAGCCATACCAGCCAGGGCCAATTACTTCTTTCTGAGTCCCACTTACTTCTTCATTTGTAGAGAGGGGAGAATGCCTGCAGTGCCTCAGCATTGACTTCTTCTGAAAATCAAATGAAAAAATGCACCTGAAAACCCTACACAAAGGTTATTTATTATTAAATTGAAAAAATGGCACAGCCAGCTTCACACAGGGCCCAGGAGGGCAGAGGGGCCGCATTCTCCAGACAGATGTTGTATGTGACTTTCACTTAAAAAAAAAAAAATCCTCACCCGAGGATATTTTTATTGATTTTTTTAGAGGGGGAGAAAGGGAGAGAGAGAGAAATATCAACCAGTCGCCTCCCACATGCACGCAGACAGGGGAATCGAACATGCCACCTTTCGGTGTATGGGACGACACTCGGACCAGCTGAGCCACCCGGCCAGGCCACGTTTTCACTTCGATCGGTCCTTTAGGTGGGTGTAGCCAGAGCACATATTGATGCCGAGTCAACAAGGGAGGTTTAGTCTTTTCCAAAATTATGCATCAGGATTTTTTTTAAGTATTAAAATAGCGATTGAAACCAGAATTTCTCTTAGGGAGGAATTTTTGCTTAGGAAAATAATTCCATCAGCAGCCCGGAGGTAACCTGTGTCCCTCCTGTGATACCTCAGCAGGAGTCAAAGCAACAGAAGAGAGCACTAACCCCACCCACCCCCATGCCCCGCCTCCTATCGCGGGCACATGGGACGGGAGCGGGGTTTGCAGGAGAGAAGGGACTCAGTAGAGAGAAGGGCTGAACCCTGGCCACAGAAACCGACGGGGGCCGCAACTGTAGAAGCGACTGAAGGGTTTCTGAAGAGGAAGAGCTAACAGTGCTGCTTCCATCGCTTCTGTTGCTATGACTCTCTGCTGCCCCCAGTTTGCAGGAAATCATCTACACTCATAAATGAATGTGCTGAGACCATCTTGTTTGGGAAAAACAGGAGCCCGAAGCCAGAGGCGGCTGAGAGAACATGAGCCCATGGGAGTTCGCAGGACCGATGGGGCTGTACCAGCCGGGCCAAAGTGACCCCAGCAGCCCCTTGAGTTACCACATCCTCCTCTCCCCAGGTGCTTCCTCGGGAAGACTTCTCCTCAAATTTATTTTATAATAATACTCGACCTGCAATATTACATTAGTTTCAGGTGTACGACATAGTGACTAGATGTTAATATACCTTACAAAGTCGTCACCCGATCAATCTAGTACCCACCTGGCACCGCACGCAGTTATTACAATAGTACTGACTGTATTCCCTATGCTGTACTTTATATCCCATAATTATTCTTATCTGCCAATTTGTGCTTCTTAACCACTTCCCCTTTTTCGCCCATCCCTCCACACCCCTCCCATCTGGCGACCATCAGTTTGTTCTCTGTATCTTCTTGTTTGTTTCTGGTTTGTTCATTTGTTTTTTTAGATTTCTTGTACAAGTGAAACCATACTGTATTTCTCTTTCTCTTTTTGACTTGCTTCACTTAACATAAAAGAAGACTTTGAAATGCACTGGGCAGAATCAAGAAAATATCATCGGAACAAGAAAAAAAAGAGAGAGAGAGAAAGAAAAAATGGACCCAAGCCAAGATTTAGCTCAAAGCAGCTCCATGGGATTGGGAGCAGTGTTACATCCTCAACGGATTGCTCTTGTCCACAGTGACACGTCAGACCTTCCGCACTCTCCTGAAACTCTAATCCCACCTCTTCATCTCACTGTGGCGGAGGCCAACCCCCACCCTGTGCTCCGGACTCTCCACTCCTGCCTCAACATGTGCCTTACATAGTATGCCCCTCTCTCCACTGTCTCCATCTTCTCCCTCTCTGCCGGCTCCGCACTGGGCACAAAGATACACACAGGTTCATCTGACTTCCCAGCGCCACCTTCTCTCCAGGTATGGCTCTCACACTTCACTGCCCAGCCAAATTTCTAAACACACACTTCCTCACCTCCCACGTGCTTCTCAACCCACTGCAATGTGGCTTGCCAGACTTAGCCACTCCCTGACTTCGCGGGCACCAACGTCATCGCACATGTCCCTTTCAAAGGCTTTATCTTAAATTATCGATAGCCTTGGACAAAATCCACTGCTCTCTCACTTGAAACATTTATTCTCTTGGCTTTCCTTGGTTTCCACCATACTACAAGCTGCTACATTTCTTCCCAAGTCTGTGACTACTCCATCTCAGGCCCCTTTGCAAGGTGAACATACCCTAAGTCACTAAGATGTGCCTCTCGGGGCTCTTCCCTGGGCTCTCTCCTCTCCTCTCCCCGCCCTCCCTCCCTTACCCGCTCACTCCAGGCAATTTCACGCACTCCCCTGGCTTCAGCCATCTTTCCAGGTCTTCATATTCCAGTTTCGATTGAACATGAATGCTTGGATGTCCTGCCTTCCCTTCCAACATCCCAAAGCAAATCCCTTGCCCCCAGAACCTCCTTCTTCTTCCAGACCCCTTCCCCATCTCCACCCCGTTGTGGAAGCTAGAAATTCCCAGTTCCTCCTCAGCCCCTGAGCCCTTCTCCTCCCCCCGCCCCGCCAAACTTGCAATCAGTCACGTAGCCTCATTGATTCAGCTTCTTCCGTATCCCTCTGACCTGCTCACTTCTTCCCTCCGACCGCAACCGCAGTTCACGTCTCCGTCGCCCCTCGCCAAGGTCATTCCAGCACCTTAACTGTCCCTGTGCCCCTAGTCTTGTCCCACCAGATTAGGGATTAATTCTTCAAACTGCAGCCAGAATGATCTTTCTCAAACAAAACTCTGTTACCCCTCCTCTTCAGCTTTTCATGGCGCCCCAAGCTGCTCTAGAGATGAGTTTGAGACATTAAATGGCTCGGAAGGCCATCCCAGATCTGGCCTCTACAACCTCTCCCATCTCTTCTCACTACCACCCCTGCCCCAGTCTCCTCCCATAAAATCCATCTCATTCCTCCTCGTACGCTCATGGCCAAGTTCCAGGTCCCCCATCGAGCGGTTGTGAAGTTTACGTAAGTAACGCTGCAGTGGAAGGGGGAATGCAGGTATCCTTTGGAGAGAGTGATTTTTATTTCCTTCATATACATACCCAGCCAGAACGTACCCTACATGGAGTTGGTGGATCACGTGATAGCTCTAATTTAAAATGTTTTTGGAAACTCCACACTGTTTTCTATAATACAGGGGTGAGCAAATTAGGGTTAGAGTTGTTCATATGGTAAATAATACAATAATTAGTAAATCATAATACAAGAATGTACCCTGTGTTTGGTATACTCTGTGTTTCAAGCCTTCCTGATACCCTGTAACCATGTGTCGTGCACCAAGTGGAAAACAAAGGACAAGCAGGTGGCATAAAATTAACAACAATGACAAAACGTGGCTTGGACTACTGGGGGTCTTTTGTGGTGCCATCTGAATTTAAGGCTTATTTTTTTCTATTTCTGTAAAGAATGCCAGTGGAGTTTTGATAGATATTGCATCGATTCTGCCAATCACTTTGGGCGGCATGGCCACTTTAACCACATTGATTATTCTGATTCACAAACGCAGGATGCATTTCCATTCTCCTGTGTCATCTTTAATTTCCCTCCGCAATGTTTTTTTAATTTTCAGTGCACAAGTGTCTGTCAGTGGATGAACAAATAGAGAAAATGCAATATATATATATATATGTATATGTAATGGAACCTTCTTCAGTCTTTAAAAAGCAGGAAATCCTGTCCTTGAGACAACGTGGATGAACCTAGAAGACATTATAAGTGAAATAAGCCAGAAATGGAAAGACAAATACTGCATGGACTCATTTCTATGTAGAATCTGAAGAAACTGAACTCATAAAGGCAGAAAGTAAATGGTGGGTTCCGGGGGCTGTGCGGTGGCGGAATTGGGGAGATGTGGGTCAAAGGGTACACAGTTTAGTTCTGCAGGATGACTAAATTCTGGAGATCATGGTAACTACAGTTAACAACACTGTATTGTATAGTTATTGGCTAAGAGAGCTCAGCGTAAGTGCTCTCACACACAAAAAATTACAGTAACTATATGAGGCAATAAATATGCTCATTAGCTTGATTGAAACAATCATTTTGCAATGTATATGAATATCAAAAATCACGTTGCCAACTCCGGCCTGTGTGGTCCCGTTGGTTGGAGCATCGTCCCATACACCAAAAGGCTGTGGCTTTCTGTTCCCAGTCAGGGCACACGCCTGGGTTGTAGGTTTGATCTCCGTGTGGGAGGCAACCAATCGATGTTTCTCTCTCTCCCCCCTCCTCTCTCTCTCTCTCTTTCTCTCCTCCGTTCCTCTCTCTCTAAAATCAATAGACATATTTTTAAAAATCACATTGTACACCTTGAACAAATATGATTTTTATTTATTAATTCTACCTCATTAAAGCTGGGGAAAATGCTAATATTGGTTACTTCCGACTATTAGCTTTAGAGGTAATTTCTATGGTTTTTATATTAAATACCCATTGCTTTTGTAAAGAAAAATCACGGAAACTATTTTTAAACCTTTGCTGCATGAAATGAGGGGATTCTCTCACACCCACTAAGGGATCCGTGATATCGGGCTGGCCTTCTCCGTTGACACAGTCGGGAGCAGCCTGCAAGTCCTCTCTCTAGCCATGGAACGAGGCGAGGAGCCGATGAAACGCGGGCGAGTAGCGGCCCTTCACGGCCCAGGGGTGCGCAGCGTGGGCTCTGATTCATGCGCTCACGGCAGAACGCGCCGTCCGACCTGGGGAGAGTCTGGGCCAGGGAGAAAGGGTCTGTGCGCGTGCTTTGGACCAAAGGGCGCTCCCTGGGAGCGCAGTTCGGCTCCCGGGGGGGAAGTGCTCTCTTTGACCTGAAATGAAAGGCAGCCTGTGCGTCTCCTGTTAATGGGCTCGGACCGAGAGCCCCGGCTTAGCCGGTTGGCAGCACCTACGACGCTAACCCTCAGAAATGGACACAGCCGGGGAAACTGAAGCTCCTGACCAACTGAGAGCGTGTGAGTGTTCTCAGGCCAGACGGTGGCTCAAGGCTCCTCTCAGGGCACCGCCCGCTCCCAGTGCTCTCGGAGAGCCATCGCTCCTCCCTCTGGGTCCCGGGGCCCTATGCACGGAGCTGATCGCTCTTAACTCTTGGCTTCCTGGATGCTCCCAGCTACTGTTCTAGAGACTTCTTCAATGTAATGAACACTCCCGGAGCCCGAGAGTAAAAGGATGAGTCGAAGATGATCCAGGGGAAGGACATCACATTAATGGTACCTGGTATGGTGTTAGGCAGTTTACATATTAATAACTCATTTGGTCCTCATCATAATACTATGACATGTGTTTCCTTTTCTTTTTCTTTTTTGCATATCAGGGATGAGAAAACAAAGGCTTACTTAACCTCTTTAAGTTACTGACCAGGTTTATGCAGGTAAGACTAAGGAGCCTTCGTTCCCAGACAGGCCCCCTGACCTGTGTGCGAAGCTGAAGGGCAGTGATTCACCTGCAGAAGAATTGGGAAGGCGAGATGCCCCGGAACTCACGGAGTTTTAGGAGCTCACCGAAGTGGGAAACGGAGATGGGGGAGTGAAACGTATGAACTGGATTAACGTTTTTACGGAAAGGGCGGCACAAGCACCGTGCATCCGCCCCACCCCGCCCCCGCCCCTGCCAACTGTGTG
The DNA here is from genome assembly GCA_004026545.1 of Mormoops blainvillei. NCBI lineage: Eukaryota > Metazoa > Chordata > Mammalia > Chiroptera > Mormoopidae > Mormoops > Mormoops blainvillei. The sequence continues at coordinate 24,492 of PVJD01005181.1, read as the reverse complement.
TTTGGCGTTTATTTGAACAGGACACGGAAGGCGGAGATATAAGGCTGAGCAAAACTAGAACCTGCAGCCTCCTGAACCCACAGGCGGGCCAGGGAGGGTGTCGTTATTCAAAAACAACCAAAAATATATTTCAAATGGACTGCGACAAGTGGCGTGAGAGCTTAAAGTGGAGCGTTTAACGTGTTTGGCTGTGGCAGACAGAATAATGGCCTCCGAAAATGTTCACATCCTAATCCCCCCAAACTGCATATGATATATGGAAAAGGGAATTGAGGGTTTAGCTGGAGTTAAGGAGGCTAACCGGTCAGCCTTAAAAGAAGGCGATGATCCTGGATTATCTGGGTGGGTCCAGTGTCACCACAAGGGTCTTACCGGGGAAGGGTCAGGAGAAGCAGAAGTGGCAGGTCTGAGTGATGGTCCCTCGAAGACAGAAGGATCCACAAGCCAAGGAATGTGAAGGGCTCTTGAAGGTGGAAAAGCTAAGAAAACAGATTCTCTCCCGGAGCCTCCAAAGGAATGCGGCCCTGCCGATGCCTTGAGTTTAGCCCTGCGGAGACTCATTTTTGACCTTTGACCTCCAGAATTATAAGAGAATAAAGGTGTTGCTTTAAGCCACTAACTTGGCAGAACTTGTTATAGCAGCCATAGGAAACTCATACAGTGGGAAGTCATGAAAATCTTCCGTCAGGCGGCGCCTCTTGAACTGAGATCTGAAGGAATCTTAGAAGCCACCTGGGTAAACGGGTAGAGGGGAGGAGTCCATACAGACCTGGCAGGTGTGATTAAAGCAGCAAGAGGAGGCAAGTCAGAGCGGGCAATGAGCTCGGCAGGTGTCCCAGCACACAGGGCCAGCAGGCGGGGTTCGGTATGCTGGCCCTTCTAAAAGCCATGGGGATCCACTGAGGGGCTGAAGCCCGAAGTTCCCATCATCGCACTGACTTAGCACATTGCTCATCTTAGGTGAATCCCCTACCGTCCTCCGCCTGTGTTATCTGACACAGTATTTAGACGTGCAGATTGATATCGACCGGGCACAAAAGTAAAGGCCAATAGCCTGGGAGGGTGTTAGATGGCACCTCGGGGAACCCAGGCTCACCTGCTGACAGCAACTACAACACTAACGTCAGGAAATGGACACAGCAGGGGAACCGGAAGCTCCTCGTTAACTGGGAGAGCGGCGGTGTCCCGAGGCTCATGGGTGACGCACACTCATCATCAGACTAAATTCCAGCGTTAACTACAAATTATTTGTGTACTATCCCCAGACATCCTCCCCTCCTATGTAAGTGAGAAATTAAAAGCTGAACCTTGGACCAAGAAAAGCCTGGTCAATGCTTTGTTTTAAACAGCTGAGATTAGAGGCTACAGTAACGTGAGATTCGCTTTCATACTACAATCTAAAGGAAATTTGGAGTAACAGGTTAGGAATTTTCTGTTGACTGTTAAGTGTGGTGTGACATCTAGTGGCTACAGTTACCGATTTCCATTGCTTCCTTCCTGGCGTGATTCACTCACTAGTGATAAAATACGCACGGAAGCCAATAAACATTGAGCAACTGCTCAATGTTTAAAACGTGAAACTAAGGAGTGAAGGGGAATTCAGCGATAAAAATGTGCTAGTCTCCTCTCCTTCGATTTGCAGACTCAGTTAAAAAGTGGGGAGAAAAGACAAGTATCTAGATATGTAAATACTGGATTGCTAGAGCTACCTCCCTATCCCACCGTTAGCAGGTGTTTGGCGATCAGATGGAAATAAGCGAGGCCTGGGCGGAAGAGGGGCTGGAGACATGCTGTTCCCATCCAGCAGTGAACAAGTGATTGTTGAGAATGGAGTGTGGATGGTTAGCAGAAACACAGCACCACGACTGCTACAAAGTAGTTGTTCAATAAATATCTACTACTATGAAACAGTAGTCAATCAAAAACGCCAAATGCAAAAAAAAAAGAAAGAAAAAAAAAGGCAAAATGCTCTTATATAACAAGAGGAGGACGAAGACAGTCCCAGCTACTATTGAATGAAAATTCTTAGGTTCGATGAAATCATAAAGTGTTAAATGACAGCTACAAACGCACACCTTGTTATGGCTGAAATGTAAGCTCTGGGTGTTTCTGAGTGTCTTTGGAGAAACTGCTCATCTGCTATGCAGATCACCTGAGATAATGTCTGTGAAAGAGACTTTAACCCATAGCAGACTACACTCGCGAAATGCATCTGCATTAAGTGAGAAACTAGGAGGCAAGCTGTACAAAGGAATAGGCTTCAACACCTCGAGTCATGGCCCCAGGCAATGAAGTCTGGCAGAAGTATCCTCAAGGTCAATCTCCCAAATGGATCAGATCACCAAAAACATCTTCAACTGTTGTCAGTCTTGGTTACAGCTAGCAACAGGTATTTCTTCCTGAATTTTTAAATTTACAAGTAAATTCAGTATTTAAATTTTTTCACTTTGTTGTGAACTCTTCTTTAAGTTAATTTCTGATTTACCAATATTTGGACAGGTTTTGGGGTTTAGTCATTTAATTTCTTGTTTCTTCTTACCATTTTATGTTTATACTTACTGTTTTTCAAATTTAGGTTACCACTCATTAAGTTTATTATAATTCTTCCAATTCTGTTTCTTTGAACACTTTAGAAAAATTTTAATTAATTTTAGAGAGCAAGAGGAAGGGAGAGAGAGAGAGATACATCACTTTGTTGTTCCACTCATTTATGCTTTCATTGGTTGGTTCCTGTATGTGCCCTGACCTGGGATCAAACCTGCAACCTTGGTGTATTGGGATGATGCTCTACCCAACTGTGCTACCCGGCCAGGGCTGAATACTTTTTAAAATATGTATTTTTAAATTATATTTGTTATGGCAATATTGGTTGGTAAAATTATGTAGGTTTCAAGTATACAGTTCTATCATACATCATCTGTATATCAGACAGGGTGGGGCAAAAATAGGTTTACAGTTGTGAGTACACAAAACACAGAGTTTATTTCTGTATTATTATTTATGAATTATTGTATTATTTTCCATACGAACAACTGTAAACCTACTTTTGCCCCACCCTATATTGTGTGCTCACTACTCAAAATCATTCTTTGAATACTTTCTCATTAAAACCTTTGTACAAACTGACCAGGCTGGAATATTTCACATACTTCTTGTTCAAAATCAGATGTGAGCATTTTATAAATAGTGATGGAGTTTTGGCAATTTCTGACTTTTTATATGATTTTAAATTTAACTTTAACTTAATTGAAATTTAAATTCAGTTCTACTTTTATTTTTATTAAAAGTGGAAAGTTGACTTTTTTCCTTTACTTTTAGTGTTGACACTATTGCAGATGCCCCCACCCCCGCACCCTTTACCCTCCTCCTCTCAGCCCTCACTCCCCCTCTGGCCATCCGCACACTGCCGTCTGTGTCCATGGCTTACACAGATATGTTCTTTGGCTGATCCCTTCACCTTCTTTAGAATTTGATTTTAAATCCTGATTTCTTTAGGATGCTTTTGAATGACAATATAAAGTTTGATTCATTTAAATTAAATCTAATTAAAATGATTAAAATATATTTAAATATTTTATTTGGATATTTCAAATTTTCACTTGAATATATTATTAGTTTAAAAGTATTTTTTAAGATTTTACTTATTTACTTTATTTTTTGTTTTTAAAATATATTATTTATTAATTTCTAGAGCTGGGAAGGGAGGGAGAAATAGAGGGAGAGAAACATCGATGTGTGGTTGCCTTTCACGTGACCCGGACTGGGGACCTTGCCCACAGCCCAGGCAGGTGCCCTGACTGGGAATCGAACCTGCAACCCTTTGGTTTGCAGACCGCCACTCAATCCACTGAGCTACACCAGCCAGGGTAAAAGTATTTTATTTTAAACTTAGTCCTCCTGGAAATTTAAAGTGAGCAAGTCTAGCATTCCTTTTGAGGAAACGGCAAAATAATATAAAAAATGTTTGTGTTCTGAAAAAATAGAAAAACATTTTAAAAATTTCAAATGAAGTGAGAAATGTCTGGAACTAAAATTATCACATGGACTGCCAAATTTTAGGTTGGAAAGTGTCCTGGGAATGTTTAATTTCATACTGGCTTTTGCTTAGAATTTGCAGCACTTTTTTTCACCGGCAGTTTTTAGTTATATTAACTGGTTTCCTTAATATTCAGAATTTACTTTTTAGTAACTAAAAATGGAAGATTTGTGCCAATGCTGTGAAAACCACAGTTTTAAAACTGTTCAAACCAGTCGGGAAATTTGGTCAATGTTTTTGTGTTTCGTCATTTACTAAATTTGCAGAATTGACACCAAACTGATTCGAGGTAACTAGATGCAGCCAACATGACGAACAGCAGAGGGCGACAAAGACTCAACATCCTCAGCGAGGCCCCATTTTATTGGGTGCGTGCAGGTGCAGCGGCAGTTGAACACTCACTCCAATGCCGTCATCTTTTTTGTAGGTGAATGCCCTGTCCAGTTTCAACATAATCCAAATTTCTAATCTAAGATATCACTTCAAAGTGAATTGTCTTAGTAATTTTACTTGCTAACAATATGCGACTAAAGGTAATAACACTGTGCTCTCTATTTAGAATTTGCTGAGAGCGCCCTGGCCAGGTGGCTCAACTGGTTGGAGCACTGGCCTGTACACCAAAAAGTTATGGGTTCGATCCTCAGTCAGGACACATACAGGAAGCAACCGATAGATCTTTCTCTCTCACATCAATGTTTCTCTCTCTCTCTCTCTCTCCACCCCCTCGCCTTTAAAAAAAATCAATAAACATATCCTTGGGTGAGGATTATATTTTTTTAAGTCGCTAAGAGATGTGGATCTTGAAAGTCCCCATCACAAAAAAATTTTGCAAAACTATATGAGGTGATCGTTTTGCAGTACCTACAAATGCTGAATTGTTATGCATACACCTGAAAGTAATATAATGTTATTTATCAATCATATCTCAATTTTAAAAAAAGAACTTGGGGATCTCTTGAGCAGAAGGAATAGAGAAGCCCTAACTCTGGAGCCGTTAGGGGAATGTTTCAGGAAGTGTTTTCCCCATGACAGCAATAGCTCTTCTAAGCTAACTTTTAAAAGCCTAAAGTGAAGAGTATTATATCATAATGCATATTTTGGTGGAACATAGTCACAAGCTCAAACCTCAGCAACTGAGTGATTCCGACCAAATTTTTTTTAAATGTTTGAATGTCGGATGTCTTTTTTTTTAAGGATTAAATCAGAAAATAGATTAACCAGCCCACGTATGTGTCGTGTTAGTTTCCACCCCCAGCCCAGTGACTTGTGCGTGCTACATTCAGTGAGGGATGACAGTGATGTAATGTTGAGGACTGCGGTGGACGCCGGGTGACAAAGTCCAGATCCGCTGTCCAGGCTGAAACACTAACTCCCAGCTATGGGGGCGCTAATGACCTGGTAAGGCAAATGGTGAAGGAAGGTAATTATAAGGACTCTGGAATTGCATAGCTATTGCTGGGGGCTTTCCAGAAAGCAGATGAACAGCTGAAATGGATGAATCACCCATTAAAAGCCCAGCATGACATCCAGAGGGTCTCCTTGGCAGAGACTCTCGCCTCCCGCAGCTAGGCAGCCGAGAAAGCCGAGGATTGGGGCCGAGCCTGAGTACGAGAGCAGCAGAACTCCAGGGAACGACAACTTCTCCACCTACGCACATTCACTGCGCCCAGGCCAGGGCCCTGGCGGAGAAGCACTGGAAGCCGACATTGGGGGTAGACACGTTTGGTTCAATCCATTTGAAAATCTTGAGTCCCTGAGTTCCCTTGAAAAATCTGGTCTGCTTTTCCCAGGTCCAGGCTAACACGGTCGCCCGCAGATCACCAGAGACATTTATCTTCCCAGAGGCCACGTGTCCCTGCTCAGGATGCACCACACCTTTCCTACGGGCCATGGTGCTAATAACTAGGGTTAGGTTATGCCACAGCCCAGCTGGGAGAATTGTGCCCTGCTCCTGGTTGTTAGCGCAGTGGCTGGTAGCAGATGCGGGCCATAGCTTTCCCTCAAAGGAGCTCATGACCTTGCCAACAGGTGCCCACTGAGCCAGGAGACAGCATCTGGGCCTTGATTCGAAATGTGCTAGATGGGAGGTGTGTGCAGTGGGGAGGCATGGAACGTAAAGTCAGACAAGAGAGAGGTAACTAATCCAGGAGCATTTTCCTAGTATATGGATTTGACGGCCTGGTAAGAAACTAAGGTGTTTAGACATTTCAAGTAACAGGGCACTAGTCCCCTATATCGAGGATAAGATGTTGATCCAATCGGATGCGCGAGGAATAACGTGTACGTTGGAAGTCTTTACAAGACACAGGCATTTCAGAGGTGGGGCACGGGTCTTTCATTGACTCCTGGGTCCCGCCGAACGAGCGCAGCTTTGGGAGATGCAGTGGTCTGAGTGTGCTAGGGTAGCCCCTCAAAAGTCAAGAACAAATTATTGCACATCACACCTCCCGCTACGACAACGGAAGGGCAACATCTGGTTGCCTTTTTGGGGTTCTAGAGACAGTATATTCCACACTTGAGGATACTACCAATATTTCAATCCATATCCCATCAGAGATAACACGTTGCCAGCTTTGAGTGGGGTCGACCAGAGAGAACTCCGTGGCAATCAGCCATGCCACTTGGACCATGCGACCAAGTAGTCCATATGGTATGGAGGTGTCTGGGCATGGTCTGCAGCCCTGGGGCTCCAAAGCTCAGCTGTGCCATCTGCAAATTAGCTGACCACAGGACATTAACAGGCAATGTGGCCCTGACTGGTATGGCTCATTTGGTTGGGCATCATCCCACAAAGCCAAAGGTTGCCGGTTCGATTCCCAGGTAGGGTATATGCCTAGATTGTTGACTTGGTCCCCGGTCAGGGCACATACAAGAGGCAGCCAATTGATGTTTCTCTCTCCCTCTTCTCGCTGCCTTCCCCTCTCTCTAAAAAATAAATAAATAAATTTTTTAAAAAAGAGACAATGTGGCCAGAACTGGCCATTATGAGCTAGATTTTGTCTGACCCATAGGTCATAAGCAGCAGCAATCCATCATAACATGGAAGGGGGACACTTTGGATATGACACATGCAAAGCCGAGGGCACAGTTAGTCACATTAGCAGGTGGCCCTGAGCCCTGTGCCACCCACCACTGTTGTGCTCGTGTCCTTCCTTTGTTCGCTCTGACGGCCACTGTGAGGGATGGCCTCTTACAATCAGATGACAGAAGAAGGAAAGGCTAAATAATTCACAGGTGTGCAGGCTCAATACATAGTGCCCGCTAACAAATGGAGCACAGTTGTCCTCCAGCCCCACTCAAGGTGGCCCTGAAAGTGGTGACGGGGAAGAAGTCCTCCCACTGGGTAGAGCTTCAGGCAGTACACTCAGTCATTCACTTGGGGTGCGTGCAGACTTCTGGGCACTGGCAGGTGTCTTGAACCAGGGGCTGTAAGGCAAAAATTTGAAGGTCGGAGACCAGGAAACCTGTGGAGAGCCATGAGGACAGACCTGTAAGAATAGGTATGACACGTGGAGATCTTTATGTCACATGCTCTTGTTCCCAGAGAAAAGCGAAGGGGACAGAATGATCTGGCCACTTAACCAGGTGACTTTGGCCACCACCACCCGCTTCCCCCGGGGCTGGAACAATGAATGCACGCAGAAGTAGCCATGGTGGCAGGGATGGAGGCTGTGCGTGGGCCCAGCAGCATGGACTCCACCTGGTCCAGCTACCACCGCACTGTCATCAAATTGCCCAGCAAAAAGAGTCCTTTGCTGAAGCCCCACGGTAACGGAGTTCTCAAGGAGACCAGTCACTCAGTGGTGATAGACATACTGGCCTCGTTTCACTGCCGGAAGGAGCTGTTATTCATCCTGACTGTAAGAAACACAGGGATGAGCTTGCCTTTTCTGCTTGCAGGACTTCGGGCAGCACCATTGTGGGGTTGGGCACTGTCCTGTGTTAGCCATTTGCAAACAGATAACTCTATTAAACTTTTTAAAATTTCCCTTCTATTGATTTGAAAGAGATTTGTTGTTCCACTTATTTATTCATTCCTTGATTGACTCCCGTGTGTGCCCTGACCAGGGATCGAACCTGCAACATTGGCGTATCGGGACGGCATTCTAACCAATTGAGCTACCCGGCCAGGGTCTGTTGAGCCTTTATATGAACTAGATGCCAGGCTCTGTGTGGTTCCTGAGGATGCAGAGGCATATAAGTTCTTGCCTTCAGTCATTTAATGGCTATTACGGGCGTCTTTTCTTCTTGGGACAGGACAGCAGAGCTGGCAACATTAAAGCCATTTCACAGGTTGATAAGCAAATGGTGAGTTCAAGTAGCTTTATAAATCGGTGGCTAATTTGGGCCTGGGAACTACAACTGTTCATTTCCTTTGATGGTCTGACTCAAAAGAAAATGTTTTCATCCCACGTTGACCAAATAAGTCCTACTGGTAGGTAGCATCTTAAAGCGTGTTTGATGATATTAAATAGCAAAAAATAAACTGGAACGAAACACAGTTTGAATTTCAGGTTTCCACCGTGAGATTGCGAACGTCACTTTCCCATCCTGAGTGAGTCACGGCTCGAGTGTCGCACGTCTCCCATCTGTCCCACTGGCCTCTGTGAAGCCGTGAAATCCAGGCAAAGTTTGCTGCGGGAGTCAGGCAACATTGTGTGGCAGCCCCAAGAAGCCCCCTGGGCTCTCCGAAATGGATACATTGATGAAAACTTCCTTCTCATCAGTCCTGCAGCCTGCAGCGGCCTCTTCTTCAAGATGCACACATTTCACCCCTGTGTCGTGTCATGATAAATTTCCAACCCATTTCCTACTGGAACCAGAGTTTGTGGCGGGAAGGATGAATGACAGCAGCTGCAATAGGACAGGACGGAAACAAGCTGGGTTCATCCTAGCCACTCCTTAAGCCCCAACATCCACATTCACCAAGGGACGGGCCTATTTTAATCACACTGGGGAAACCCCTCAGAAATGGTTAAAATCATCCCAGAAAAGCCCAGGCGGCAAAGAGAGGACTGGGAGGAGCCCTCGGGGCCCCAAGCTTTGTACAGAGCAAGTGCTTGGGCAGCTGCAGGGTTGGAAGGATGGCGATCCCAGGGGGGCTTCTCTGGAATCTCACGTGCATACAACTGTTAGATAAGACAGCATGTGATCTATGCGACAGGTCAAGAAATACAGAAAAGTTTTGTGAAAGATTTGATTCACATAATAAATGTGAATTTCTTATGGATAAAGGGATATTCCATTTATCTCCTCAGGGGCCGCAAGGAGAATTGGCTTTGCATGAACAAGGGAGAGGCAACTGGAGGAGGGAGGAGGGGAAGAGGAGCCCCCAAAAAGCGGCATCCTGGAACCCAAAAGATCAGAGTTTTTGGAAGGAGAAAAGGCGCCATTCCACATGCTGAAGAATCAAAGATCAAATAAGGTAACAACTTAAAAAAAAAAAAAAGGTGCTTGTGTTTTATTGCTGACCTCCCAAGAGCATGCATTAGTGTTGGGACAGGCTCCAGGCTGCAGGAGTCTAAGGAGTGGAGAGGCAGTGAGCTAAGTGGAAAGAGTGAGCCCTGCCAGCTCTTGCACAAGGTTCAGGCCGTGTGCGCGGAGCGGGCTGGGTCCCTAGAGCCATAGGACCCCAGCAGTCTGAGAGAGCTTCTATTTATTGAGTGCCTGCTGTCATCCCACATACATGTGCATGTCACACAGATTCCTACATGTAAGCTTCACGCAACTCCGTGAGATGAGTGAGGGCCCGTTCATCTAGCTAATGAAGAACACGTTGCCCGAAGAAGTGAAGTGATTTCTTTGTACGATAAGCAAGATTGAGAACCCAAGTCTATTTTCAGAGTTATTCTTTCCATGACAGTCACACATCCGGTAGAGTTAAGGGAAGGTTAACTGGTTGCTATTTTTAAAAGGGGGTTGGGGGGGGGGTCCAATATAAGCATGTTCATATAGGGAAAGGAATAAAAATTTTCCCCAACCCCAATAGCAAGTGCCCCACTCTCGGCCGCCTTTTATATTACCAGTTTACTCTCTTCTTTTTTATGTATTGATTTTTAGAGAGAGAGAGAAACATCAATTTGTTGTTCCACTTTATGCATTCATTGGTTGATTCCTGTATGTGCCCTGACCGGGGATCAAACCTCCAACCTTGGCGTATCGGGACGACGCTCTAACCAACCGAGCTACCCAGCCAGGCCCACCTCACTCCCCTTAGTACCAGGATTCAAGTGGCCTTTCACCAGCCCCATGCCCAGTATGTGGGTCTGAGAAGACAGAGGAACGAGAGTGCTGTTCTTCCTCCCTTCCCCCCAGTGCGGGTGGCATTGACATTATGTGACTTTGGTCACCTGCTGGCTGATGAGGTTCCGAGGAGCGTGATGGGGTCCCACAGCCCCGAAGGACACCCTGCTCTTCTCAAGAAAGAAACTTTTCAACAAAAGAAAAACGATGTAGCCCTTTCCTCTGCTGAATGATGACACGTCCTATGAGTATTGCCACGTTTCAGTATTTCTCCAAGTCCTTTATTCTATCACAGCCTTCACCCCTGTTACACCCTGGGAGGTAGACTTGGCCGAGATAATCCCACATGCCAACTAAGAAACCACAATGCAGCGCAGACCGGAAACCTCTCAGAGCCCCAATAATGTGTGACCAAGCACTGCAACTGATCCCAGCCCAGCGCTCTTTCCTCCAGCCTTCAAACCTGAATGTACACAAGCCTTCCTGGGGCTGTGGGGGGCACTGGGGAGGCGGGGTGGGGGGAGAGATAGAGGACATGTACACTGAGCATCAGATCGGGCACCAGGCCACTGAGCTAGCTGCTTTACGCAAATCAGTTCGCTGAAGTCACTCATACCTACTCTGAATGAAGTCAAACTAACCATTTTAATTAGATAAAAATAATCATTTTGCAAAAAGGAAAACCACAGTTAATAAAGTGAAGGGAGTTATCCAAGATCGGAAATTAAGGTGATAGAAAGGGAGGGCCCGGCCTGGAATTAGCTCTCCCTGGTCTGGGGTGCTGGGCCTGCTCTTGGGAACTGGACTGTCTGGGCAGGCCCCCACCTCAGTGCATTCTGGGTAGATGTGGATCTGCAGTGTTCTTTCCACCTGCCCTCCCTACCCCTCCGCCGGCAGGCGATGTCGATTTCAATGACATCATGGATCTGAAAGCCACTTGACTCCAGAAGTGCACTACACACCTGCTCCTTGGGGCTGGGGGCTCCAAACTGAGGTCATTTGTCTCTTCGGTGATGCCATCACTTAATCACTTGATTACTAACCCTGAGATCCGCTCGCTTGGATTCACCCAGCAAACTAGAAGACATACCGTCACGTTCCTTTACGGCCCTCTGTTCATCCGAAGCCTCTTCCCTGTCGAATGGCCTTGCGGGGGACTCAGTGAAGGGCTCGTAAACCTGTTCATCCAGGGTCTGAGGACCTGTCTCGGTGCCATGTGCTTTGAGGCAAGCTCTGGCCCCAGGGCTGCGTCTTGCCTCTTACCAGCCGTTTGGTCCCAGGCAAATGGACCTCCGTTCCTCATCCTCCAGACAGAGATCTTGGGGGCAAACATGCCTCCTCCCCTCCTTTATTGCAGAGAAGATAAGATGGCAGAATATACCGGCATAGAGCACTACCTTGTAGCAAATCTGGATTTTAATCCCTCTCTTGCTAGTTGTGTGACCTCGGGCAAACCCCTTAATGTTTCTGATCCCTTCTTTCCAGGCAAAATGGCAAGGGCCGTTGGGAGAACTATGTGGCCTGTCGCCGCATCAGGTGGATCCATCTTGGCCTTCCTTCAAGATGGTTCATGACTGAAGTACAAAAATATGCTTTGCAAATGGCAGTTTCACCTCTCCGGGGTCTTTAGCCCAGACCTAGGCTGTTTGATTACACAGTCACCGACTTTACTATGAACCCTAATTCCTCCAGCAAAAAAAAAAAAAAAATCTTGAACCGGTCATGAGCAAAGTGATTTTTTCTGACCAACAAGCAGGTGGCTATCCCATTTCCATCCCCAGACTTGACCTCCTCCTGCCCAGGGAGGGGGATTGGGGAGGGGAGGGCTGGAGCGGCCTGATGTCACACAACCCTACATAAGGGCCTCCTTTAGGATCCTGCAGGCGGATTGGAAGCAGCTGGAGGAATGAGTTAGATCCTGGCTGTGGGATTTCTTTTTTTTTTTAAGTCAGACACAGACACAGCTGTTTAGCAAAATGCAAACTCCACAAAAAAGCCCGAGCCTCAGACCCTTCAAACAGAGGAAGAGCTTAGGTAAAGTTCCCGGGTAGCGGGTAGCGTCTGGGTCACCAGACGGAGAGGGGAGAGGATACAGACCTCTCTTGTTATGTACTTACTTTTGTACTTGAATTGTTCACAGCAACCAGACAAGAGGAAGTGGCCGGAATCCGGGCTAAATTCCCAAACAAGATCCCGGTAAGACTCCATTGTACTTTTTGCAAAGGGTATGCTACTCAGTTCCTCGGAAACAAAAACAAGAACAAACCCCCACCCCCACCCCCATCCCCACCCGCTCCCCGATCTCTCCCTGCTGTAAGATTCTAAGATACTGAGAGCTCTGAGTCATATCATCACAGACTGAAACTTTCAACAGGTGGTAGTGGAACGCTACTCCAAGGAGAAGTTCCTGCCTTTGTTGGACAAGACCAAGTTCCTGGTCCCTCAGGAGCTGACCATGACCCAGTTCCTCAGCATCATCCGGTAGGTGACAAGGTGCATGTGAATGGGGTGGAGGTGCATCCCTGGGCTTTTTTTTTTTTTTCCTGTTTGCTTTGTTTGTTTGGTTTTGAGGACGGGATTTTCCAGGAGAATAGAAGGTAAAGGTTTCCTTTGTGACTCACCTTTTAGACTCTGTAGCACCTGGAAAAAATGTTCTGAGAGTTCATTTATTTTCAACAGCTGGGAGAACCCCTCAGCTAACAAATCTAAAGAGAGTAAGAGCTGCCAATATTTCTAAGAATTTTCTAAAATTGTCTTGGCTGTGAACGAGTCCCAAGTATCTTTTCTTCCTGAGAGTGTGGAACACCCAGTCAACATTTTCCCAGGGAGACACAGCACCTCTTCAGGGCATGCGCACCTGGGGAGTGGGGACCTCTTTGAAAGGTAAAGGCACCCTTCACTGCTCAGACAGAGAAGAGGGACAAGGATGGGGTCCCCAAACTATACTTCTCCCCTGGAATAGGGCCCAGCAAAGAAAGCATAGCTACTTTTAAAGCTTAAAAGGCTTAACTGGTGTCTTTGGACCCATGCCTTCGATACAAATGACTGAGAGTAATGTGAATATGACCTTGTGGGTAATTCTTCGCAGGGCTACAGTCTGGAGAGACTGGCCCTTGGAAACCCTGGGTACTGCTGCAGCTTGATTTTTCAAGAATTCATGATGAATACACACTTGTTTTTATTTTATTTGTTTTAGTGAGTTATTTGGGAGCATCCTGACTCCTCTCCTCAGAGCTGGCAAAGCCAGGAGGAGCTGGAGGTACAGACGCTGGGAACGGAGCTTCCTTCAGGATCAATGGGCAGCTCCACCCATTTCCACCGCAGAGCAGTTCTTTTGCACTCAAATTCAGCCCTGCAGTTCTCAGAGCGAAAGCGTTTGAGGTTATGCCAGGAGGGGTGATCTGGTTATAAAAATAATCAGGCTCCAGCCACCAGCCTCCCGCTGATGCACTGACCTAGCTCACGTGCAAGGTCAAAGCTCTGAGGTGGGAGTGGGTGGACTGTGTCTGCCTGGCCAAGTGGAGCAAATGGATGTGGGCTTCAGGGGACGCTGAGCCGCTAGCTGTGCATTCCGACATCATGCCGTGCTCTACTCCGGGGGGAATCAAAACTCAGATGGACACGTGAAGCATGTCCAGTTGAACTTTGCTGCTTCCCTGTCTCCTTGATGCGGAGGAAAACATGGCAGGGGAAGGGAAGGTCACGCTGGGAGGCCGTAGGTCCCTTCCAAAGGTCATTGAAGGCTATTTAACAAGACATGCTGCAAGAGATTGCGATCCCCTTCGTGCCTCTGGGGAAACACCTTTAACCTCAGAGCAAGGAGGGGCTTATTTTCTTAGCGTTTTTGTCTTGGTATGTCTCTTAGCTAACGATTGGGAAGGCTTCCCCCTTGTGGCATAACTAGGAGGCCTTGCGGCAGCTTAATCTCCAAGGAAGACGTCCGGAGCAATTCAGTCACAATACTGCGGATCCCTGGGCCGCTTCCCAGATCAACAAAACCACAATCTGTGGGGTGGGGCCCGGGAATCTGCATTTTCAACAGGCCTCTCCTGGGCGATGCTCAAGTTTGAGGATGACGAGCTCGAGGTGGGCGGGGCGGGGGGGTGCATCTTGGATAGGCTTGTCTACACCGGCCTTGGGAGGTAAGGCTTTGGGTCGCCCGGTTAACCTTCTCCCCTCCTGCCCTCCCCCGTCCCCCCCGCCAGGAGCCGCATGGTCCTCGGGGCCACCGAGGCCTTCTACTTGCTGGTGAACAACAAGAGCGCCGTCAGCATGAGCGTGACCATGGCGGAGATCTACAGGGACTACAGGGACGAGGATGGCTTCCTGTACATGACCTACACCTCCCAGGAGATGTTTGGCGGCACGGAGCCCTCGGTCCCGGGGACGGAGCAGCCTGGACGGCAGACCCCGCTGTCCTCTGCTGCTCGGACCCGGGACTGGCTCTCTCACCCAGGGACCCGCGCCGGCAGGGCCGACCAGCTGCCTCGTCTGCACGATGGACAGACAGACAGTCGGGCCTCCCCGCGGGAGCAGCGCCGACCTGACCGGCAGGTCCAGCTGCCCTGCTCCCCTTAGCGTGCATGCGCTGTTCCCTCTAGCGTACCGCGGAGGCTCCTGGGAGTCCTGTAGCTAATCAGTCTTTTCTGGGAAGGAGGTGGGTCGGCTTGCGGGGGGTTGTGCGATGGCTGTGTCTTTCGTGGTGGAGGCCGTAGGCCCTGGAGTTTGGCGTGGCCCCTGTGGCTGGCATCCCAAGAGCTCGGTCATAGAGAACGGGGCCTGAGGTGGGGTCTGGAACCGAGGAGTCAGCGTGAGCCTGGGGGTGGGGTGGGGTCCTTCTCTGAGTCATTACAGAAATTATTGTAATATTGCGCGGCACCCCTCGACTTGGTTATTTCCCTTATATTCTTTCGTCTGTATATCACAAATTTATACCAAAGTTGTAACTTTTCAATACAAAGTAATTTAATCCATTGGAGTGTTTACTGTGTGCCGGGCATTATTCTGATCACTCTACATGCACTAACGCCCCCTCACAGCTCTGGGTGGTTAATTATTATCATTTTACAGATGAGGAAACTGAGGCCTAGAAAAGTTAGAAACATTTGTCTTACTCACACCATAGAGCCTCCTGGGATTTGAAGCCATGCGCCTAGCCCCCTGCTAGGCTCCCGGTGTTGGATGAAGTTATTCTTCAGGCTGAGTAGAGACTCAGTTTGAGCTCCGGAGCCCAGATGCACTAGCAGGGCCCACAGGGGAGACGGGTGGAAACCAGGGAGTGCAGCGGGGCTGGGTGAATGAATGCAATCCCAGTGGGGCATCTGGGTTGGCAGCAGCGATACAATGAGTAGACATGCACCTGACAGCCGTGCCCAGTGCTAGCCCACCTCTCAGCCTTCCCTACTTCCTTGGTCTTTTTTGAACCCCAGTATCTAAGACCGTCATCTCATGGCAAGTGCAGAGGTCCCACCCTGGGTGGTAGCTGAGTGAGCTGTTGTGCTCTATTTGGTGTGCAACATCCTTCCTGGAGTAGCTTCGCTGCTACGTCAGCCTCTGGCTGGAGCCTAGAGGCTCCAGCAGCCTTGGTGATGAGGGACAGTGTTCACTTTTCTACCCGCATATGACCAACCAGCCGAAACACACTGCGTCAAATCCTCACTTCATGATGCTCATGTTGTCTTTGGATAAGGATTTGAGAGTCCACACACACACGCGCGCACACACACACAAATACAAAATGTCTACAGCTGGTCTCTGCTCTGCAGTGCAGGGACTCAGCCCGGAAGAATTGAAAGGCTAGAAGTGACTTGAACAGCTGGGAGCTGAAATCATCTGAAGGCTTCTTAGTGTTCTGGTCTGACTCAGGCTGGGATGACTCACGGCTACCTCAGCTGAAACTGTGGACTGGAGGGGCTCCATGTGGCCTCTCTCAGCATGGGTTCCAGGAGGGAGCACCCCAGACGGAGCAGCTGGAGAGCATGTGATCCAAGAAGCCATGACTGAAGCTGACCTGTGTGACAGCGATGAATTTCAATCAGTTTTCGTCCAGGTTTTTTGCTTTATTTTCTTAGCCTCTACTCAGGTAGTTAGAATTAATCGGCAATTTGTACTTGGGCAAATTAGGACCACTTTTCTTTTAGGCTCTTCCTCATTGCCTATTGATTTTTACAAGTCTATACAATTCACTAATTAACTCTTTGTATGCCATGTGTATTAAAAATAATTACACAGTTCCTTTTGATCTTGTTTATGGCAGACTTTCTCATGTAAATACCTTTTATTCTTATATGATCTTTTCCTTTGTGGATTATGAGGCTCATGGTCTCAACAGAAACACTCTCCCAACTCTAGGATTATAAAAAAAGTAAACCGTTCCTGTGTTTACTTCCAGCACTATGATTTCATTTTGTTTACACTTAAGTATTTGAACCAATTGGAATTTATTTTCAGAACAGAAGTACCCAGGTTCCACTTTTTCCACCTGTCTAACCAAGGGTTACATGTGCTTTTAATAAATAATGTATTCATGGAGGGGGAGGAAGTATAAGGGGACTAAATGGTAATGGAAAAAATATGATAAAGATTAAATAAATAATGTACCCATGGGCATTGAATTTGCTGTGATTGTCTATGTCTTATGACCATAAGAACCCCACCTCCTAAGGAATATGGGCTATAACTCTTTTGGATTCTCTCTGACAGCACATCTTAGGTGGCTAATTACGCATGGTGATAAATTAGAGAGCCCTGGTGTCAACTTCAGAGGGGGACAATGGAATGACTGGACTGTGCTCCAAGTTGTTTGCACAGTGATTGGGTCAGGCAGGAAAGCCATTTTTTTTTTCCTGTGCCTGCTGCAAGACATTAGTCACCCTCTCCTCACTCCCAGGGAACCGAAGATGGAGAGATAAAAAATGCAGCTATTTATGTCACAGCTAACATAGGGTTTACAGCTGACCCCAGATTTACTTGCATGTCTAGACCAGAGGTCAGCAAACTACTGCCCGGGGCCACCCCACCTAGGGCCCATTTTTGTAAGTAAAGTATTATTGGAATGCAGCTTCATCCATTGGTTACTATTATTATCTCGCGATGCTTCTGTGCTACAATGGCTGAGTTGAGTAATTGTGACAATAGGTTTTATACCTGCAAGGCCTAATATTGGGGGTATGGGGCAAAAGTAGGTTAAATTACCAGCCATTACTACCTAAAAGATAAATCATAAGCAAGGATATGAAATAATATTACTAAGAGGACAAATAACACAAATAAGTAAGGATATAAAATAATGATAAAGAAATACAAATAATACAAGAATGAATAATACAAGAATAAACTGTTTCACATACTCGCGACTGTAAACCCACTTTTGCCCACTCCTGTATTTACTATCTGACCTTTTACAGAAGTTTGCTGACCCCCAACTCTAGGGTAACAGTTATAATTTTACCACTAAGATATTATGGAAGATAAATCACAGTGGAAAGAAGTATCTTTTTGTTGCTGTTGTTGTTTCGGTCCTACACGGAATAAGAAGAAGAGCGTCTCCAAGTCTCCTGGATTCACTCATTTTGTACTGCCAAGTCCTGGGCTGGAGGAGTTTGATGCAGAGTGTCTCACAGGTCACTTAGCGTTCCAGGTCACGACTCCATTGTTACTGGTCTTCTGTCTGTCCCCTTACCTTTCGTGTAAAGAAACTACGTGGGGGTGATTTCTAAGTGTGTGTTGGTTTCTTTCATGAACAAAAGTAAATAGTTAACGCCTATTCTCCAGCAAACTCTCTCCAGGTTAGAGGACCTGCCCTTCCCACAGCAAACAGGTCCCAGTCACAGAAGACTAGGTCTAGGGCAGGGTTCCCCAATTTCCAGGCAACGGACATTTGGACAAATAATTCTTTGCTGTGGGAGGCGGCCATGTGCATTGTGGGGCGTTTAGTAATATACCTGGGCTCCGCCTACCAGATGGGAGTGGCACTGTCCCCCAGCCCCCAACAGTGATACCAAGAATGTCTCCAGACCTTGCCAACTGTCCTCTAGGGGTTGGACTTGCCTCCATTTCTGAACCACGGGTCTAGAGGTCTAGCTAGAATCTACTCTCGACTCCAAGTGTGCTCTGTAGGCCAGCAGTACCAGCCTCACCTGGGCGCTTGTTAACAACGCGGAAGCTCCGGATCCTCCCCAGATCTATTGAATCGGAACCTGAAATTTGTTAAAATCTCCCAGGTGACTCAGCAGCACGTTTGCGTTTGAAAAGCACCGCTGTAGGCCTTCGGGGAGCTAGCACCACGGCTGCACTCTCCTCACTGCTCCGGGTAAGAGCCGCATTGGGTTTCCTTTGATCCAGCCCGTGTTAACTTTTTGAGCCTATATGTGACCCAGAACTGTTACGAGGCAGTGTGGTGTCCTGGGAAGAGCCGGGCTTTGTCATCAGACAGACTTGGGTTCAATAGCAGGGTCTTCCTCTGTGGTCTGGGGAATTATTTAATCTGGTCAGTGCCCCCATTTGAAAAATCACTGGTTTGTGCTTCAGAACAGGAAGACCTTCTGAGAAGGTTATTGTTGAGAGAGCAGTATAGTTTCAGAACTTTCAAATAATTTATTTTTATATGAGTTTCTACCCAATGATAAAATCGCAAAGGCAGCAAGTTTCCGTCCACCAGGACTGTACCTGCAATTGCTTCCTCTGTCCAGGAACCGAACTCCCAACTAGTCAAAACCTGTCTCCATTGCCATTGAAGGCAGGCCCGAGATACACCGGCAGGTGGCGCCAACACCGCTTCGTTCGATACACGTGGTCAAGCAGTTTGTTGCCCATAAACATAAATACCCTCAGATTTAAAGTTCCTAATGGGTATATCGGAAACTTCTGAAAGGCTAGCTCTAACCAAACGGGAGAGCAGATATGAAGGCACGAGTGGCCGAGGTGGGTTCGGGAAGCAGGGTTGGGGAGTGAGGACCCCAGACCACCATGTGGGAAAGAAAGTCAGGAAAGGGATAAAAGTAGAATATTTCTAATAAGCCCCGGGTGTTAATGTTACTTTATCCTTATGTGATGTCTCTTAACAATCCCATTATTCAGAAAGCTGAGCCACCTCACACACTAAGCTGTGGTATTAGAATGGCTTTTCAGTTACAAAAGTGGAATTAACACTTGGGTTATCGACAGGGAAGACTCGTCGGTAACCCGGCAACAGGAATTTGAATGAGGGTCGGGGTCAATGGGCAAGAATCTTCCATGAACTGATTCAGCTTCCAAAGCAACTTGATATGAAGTAAGGGGTGCCCTGAATGGGGGACGGATGATTATCAGTGGCTGAAAATGGCCAGCCCCAATGGCAAAAACAAAATGGACCGTATCTTATGAATTTAAGTAACGGTTTCCTCTAAATTCCAGATCCTTCCTGGGAGCAACCCCTTGTTTTGGCCTCCACAAATTTCACCTTTTCTCCTCATTCCTTTGTCTTTGTCACTTTCTGCCAAAAATTTCATACACTGGCTCATGCTTTCCAGTTCGTGCTCTATTTTTTTATTTTTTTTAACATTTCCATATTATTGCTCGTGTTTTTTTTGCCTGGAGCGTCTGTCCCTCTAGGGACCAACTCCTCATCCTTCAAAATTCAAGGCAACCCCTTGACTTGGCTCTGTCCTCTTTCGGTTTCAATCAGTTTCACTCATTCATTTGGGATCTACAATGATTTCTGAACGCTTAGTCAATATTCACTAAGATCTTGAAAGGTTTATTTTTTTTTTAATTATTCCTATTTTAAGGATGAAAAAACCAAGATTAAGAAAAATCAAATAATGTCTCTAAAGGCACAGAGCCCATAAGCCTGCAGGTGAATCTCAAATTTACATTACCCTGGGTCCCAAATATCGCATGTGACATGCTTAGAGTAAAAAAATAAAAATAAAAATAAAAAATTGTTGGCTACCTGAAATTTAATTTAACTGTAGTCCTTTATCTTTGTTTCCTTTTTTCCTTTTTATATGTATTTTTCTAAATCGGGGAACCCCGTGTATGGCTCAAACATGGGCAGCAGATGCTATCGTTACACGGTACGTTTTAATAAATAGAACACTACACCCAGCTTTTGGGTCCCAAACTCTCCATAAGCTGTTCCCCACTTTGACACTCCGGGAAATGCCAGGTCTATCTTCAAAGCCAAGGCCCACTGGCTTGTACCACCCCAGTCATGGATGGCTGTCACCCCCCATCCTCCCTGCATATGTACCTTATTCATACCTTTTTATTGCATACTACACAATGTCAGTTATTGCAGTTAGTACCTTGCCTAACAGAATCAACATGAATTAAAATTGCCTGTGGGAATTAATGAATGAACGAATAAATAAATCATTGTGAAGACTGTTAAGTTAATTAAACAAGGAGACCGTTAGCTAAGGTGGCTCTAATATCTTAGAGACCCATGCAAGCAATCCAAAAATCTAAGCCTATAAATATCTCAGGATTACAAAAATCAAAACACTAAGGCTTAAAGCTATAGCCCATCAATAATTTTCTCACTTTGTTTCCCCCTTTTCTCTATAAAAACACCCTCCTGGGCTCCTGTTGGTGGAATGTCCCTAAGCACTTCAATTTAAACTGATTTTTGCTCAAATATATTCTTAAAATTTTTCACATGCCTCAGTTTATCTTTTTTATCTTTAACAAGTCAATGAACACATTCTTCCTCGCATCTGCTTTTTCAACTAGATTCCTGTTTGCTTGGGGATGACAGGGAGGCTGCTGCACCACAAAAACATACGGGAAGACACTGGGGAACGATGAAGATGTTGTGATTAACAGACCAGGACTTCGGTGTCAAACACCTTCACCCAAGTACTAACAAACCCCAGATGTTTAGATCATGAGATCAGATCAAGAAAGGGAAAAAATAATGAATAACTACAATGTTTTTGGTGATTGTATATGCTTAGGTTTTCGAAGACCATTCTGAAGGCTTTAGAAAAAGTGATTTTTAGGTTTCAACCTGAAGGAATTATCAGGTGAAGCATGTGGAGAGGGTGCGGGTCCGTGCGTAGGAGGGTGGGTGTGGGGGAGGGGGCAAAAGACAGCAGAGTTGCCCTCCCTTTATTCTTCAGGACTAATTACAATAAAATTGGGTCTCTGAATAGATTTTGGAAAACCCAAAGAGTCACCTCAATGGTATGCAAATTGTTTTGAGCCAAAGGCAACTTTAGCCCTGGGCTCAGGAGAAACTTCTGCCCTGCCCTTAACTATCTATAAGAACTTGAATTGGGAGCCTTACCTAATAAGAGATTATCAGAAATAACCTCTTTTGACCCACCTATATGGCAGAGCAAACTTCTATTTACTAAACACCTGGTCTTCTTTATCACCCTAAAGTGACCCTTTGTAGCCCCCAAGGTGCATGACCTTGTCTTTAGCTGAGAATGTCTTACAAACACGTTTTCTTTCTGTCCTCTGAGCCTCTCCTGCGTGTGGGGTCTCCAACTTTCTCAGGTGCTCGGGGTTCTCATACATATATGTGTAATTTTGGTTACTTTCTCTTGTTAACCTGCCTCGTGTGGATTTAATGATCAGATCAGCTGAAAGAACCTTGGAGGGTAGACGGAAGTTTCTTGCTCTCCCACAGATCCCAATATTGAACACTTACTGGCAGCCGTGAGCCAGGCACTGTGCCAGGGCTCTTTCCATGAAAGGGTTTATAGAAACCTCACAATAATCCTACAGAGTAGGCACAGTTGCAATCCCCATTTTAGGGAGAGAGAAAATTGAGAGGTGGGAGATTCAGAAAGGCCACCAGACCAGGAAGGGGAATGTTTGGAATTCAACAATTGTCGAATTGAGCAATCAGGCTCCAGAACCCAGTCTTCCTCTTCACAAACATCACCTGCAGGAGTCTTACATTCAGTCAGGATCCTGAAGGGACACAACTGTCCTGTCCACTGGCCTTGGGACAGCCAGAGGCGGATTGAACGAAGGGCGAACCAGGCATGCGCCCTGGGCCCTGACTTCTGAAGACATGTATTTTTATTTTCCGTCTGTCTCTCTTTTTTAAGGGGCCCAATATTTTCTTCCGCGCCCGGGGCCTCAACCGACCTTAATCTGCCTCTGGGGACAGCTGACCCTTCTGTCTGAATTGCCCTCCTCTGGGGGCGCGGTTCTCCCCGCTCCCACCCACATGGTGGTCCAGACTCCCTGCATCCCAGGCTGAATCCACGCCTCTGGGAGGTCGGGCTGGGGGCTGGTTGCTTGGGAGCCTGCAAGTCCAAATTTGAGGAGTCTTGCCCTGGGGTTTACACACTTTAAAAATCTTAATACTAAACTGAAAACCCTCAAATGTTTTGTTTCCACAGTTGTCTTCCCCAGTAGACCGTGGTTTGTTGACAGGCAAGAACAGTATTTTGTGCCCCTAGAGCCTCACACAACCTGCCACTGCAGAAGCGCACCCTTCCCCAACTTACAGCACCCTGGTTGCTCCTACCTGATTCTTAATTGAAAAAATTACAATAAAAATTAATTACTTAAAAAAAATTTTTTAAAGATTTTACTTATTTATTTTTAGAGAGAGAGGAAAGGAGGGAGAAAGAGAGGGAGAGAAGCATCAATGTGTGGTTGCCTCTCATGCGCCCCCTCACTGGGGACCTGGCCCGCAACCCAGGCATGTGCCCTGACTGGGGAATCGAACTGATGACCCTTTGCTTTGCAGTCGGGTGCTCAGTGCACCGAGCCACACCAGCCAGGGCTAATTAATTAATTTTTAAAAAGAAAAGAAATGTGTCCTCTCATTCTTACAGCCCAACCAGGCCCTGATCCCCAGTTAGGCACTGGATGCATCCTCATGTCTACAGTGTATTCCCTACAGTCCTCCAGCATGGAATTTCCAGCCTGGCCTCATTTCTTGGGCCTCTACTCCTTATACAGAAAGCTACAGGCAACTATTTTATTTATGTTTTATGGAGTTTCCTCACTTGTGCCTGAAGCCCGGGGTACACAACGTGTTCAGCCAATAGTGCTTCTTTGCATGCCTCTCCCTTCATGGTACACTCAGCTAGTTGGGCCCCAGCTCAAGCCAGGCTTCCCATTCCTCAGACCGTTGCTAGTCTTCTTCTGTGGATTCTCCTAAATGGCCCAAGAAAGTCAACCTCCCTGCCCCATAGCTGCCCTACAGAGACATAGGTCAGTACCAACTGGTCATAGCTGGCAACATTTCCAGCCAAGAAAGCCGAAGTTTTGGGGCTGCAAAGTCCAGATTTATTTATTTGGATGCGAGACTGAATGGGCCTTTGGAAACTTTCTGAAATCCCAGTGCCATTTTTAGCATCTCTTAGAGATATAACGAATTTAACTGCATGGCACAGAAATGGATTCTGTGCCGTGATGTCTGGGAAAGCCGTTTCCCCTGCATTTGGGGAGCAGCTGGCAGCTGCCGCACCCGAAAAAACATTGTGGATTTCAAAACAGCTCCGCCTAGCGCAGGGGTCAACAGGCTTTTTCTCCAAAAGGGCCAATAGCAAACATTTAGGTTTCATAGTCTCTGTCACAGTTCTGCCTTTACGGCTCAAAGCAGCCAGAGGCGACTTGGAAATTAATGGGTGTGGCTATGTTCCAATAAAACCTCGTTTATGGACACCAACATTTGAATTTAAAATAATTTTTCACTTATCTGGAAATACCACGCTTTTTTATGTGTTTCCCCCCAACTGTCCTTAGCTTGTGAGCTGTACAAAGCCAGGTTACAGGCTGGATTTGGCCCACGGGCCGCAGTTTGCTGGACCTAAACTGGATTAGCGGCTGTCCCTGACCGTTCAGTAACCTCCCTTGGTGGGTTTCTTAAACCACATTACCAGGTTTCATCCTAAGGGTTTCCGATTCAGAAAATTTAGGGATGGACCAGACTAGTTCTAACAGGTTCCCAGGTGACCTGTTGCCACAGGTCGTGGGACCACACGCTTTGACAACCACTGGCCTGAAAGTCTAGAATGGCCCCTGTCTTGTTTTATCTAAGAGCTTTCTGGTTTCAGCCCTTCTGGCAGCCACTGCTGTGGAAGGCCTTATGGGTGTCACCTACATTCTGAATTAGCTATGACTGTGGTCCAGAAAGTCCCAGGGCAGGTGTCCGTCAGAGGCGGTTCGGACCAGAGCGGGCAGCAAGAATTCCCAGCCAGCCAGGCAGCTGGCGGAGAAAAGGGCGTAATGCAAAATCTGGGAGAACCCGAGGCCCCTAG